>SNQJ01S0247055.1:0-16802 GCA_010110895.2 Picea sitchensis
GGTATGATTTTGAAGATGCTTGTGATGATCGATATATGGATAGTTGTCATTTTTGGGATGACAACCACTTCCATATTCTATTTGATGACTCTCCTTATGTAGAGGACATTATGGAAAGAAGTATAGTGCCTTCTATGAACATTGTTTTTCAGTATTCTCCAGTACTAGTGTGTTATTCAGATGATTTTGTGGATATGGAGGGATCTACATATTTGGATCCCCATTATCAATGTAGATGTTTGGAGCATAATTTTTAGTTGGTTCTTGAGTTCATATATCTTCCGCATGGAGTTTATATGAGCAATTGCACATGCGACCCCGATTCACAATGGAAGTTAGACTACTTCAGCAAGATGGTTTTCATTTCTCCATGGGACCCTAGTTCTCTAGTCTACTTCAGCACTATGGTCCACACTTATCCATGGGACCCAGTATATGGTTGTACATCAATCGTTGAGGACGATGCTTTCATAAGGGGGATGCAATGTTAGGTAGCTAGAGAGGTAGTGGGGGGGGAGGGGACGGAGGGCCCATAGTGATAATAGTGGAAGCCATTCAATGTAAGGTGGACTAGGACTTACTAGGACTTACTAAGAGGACTTACTAGAATGTTATAATTCTAGAAGGTTCCTCCTCTAGAATGTTCTTAGGTGGTTGGTAGCACTATATATAAAAGGGTTCAAGCAATGTAATGTGATATAAAGAGAAGTATTGTATTTGGAGTAGTAGATCAATAGGAGGATTCTCCCTCGAAGAGGAAAGTGAACAAGAGAGGATCGCTTCCATAATAGGATCCATTGTATGGTGTTGCCCTACCTCAAGGGTTTTGATATAATAAAGTGTGATTTTCATATATTCTTCTTAGATCTATTCTTGTGTATTTTGGATTAAGGTATTTGGTACTTAACACTTTGAGTAGCACTTGGTTCCAAAATACCACAATGACCCACATAGATACATCTAGACAAAAATGGAGTTTCTAGACATCATCATTATGAGCCACTTATTGTTGTAGCATCAAGATTGAGAAAAAAATTTGCAATAATAGAAAGAAAGAGTTTTGGGTCGAAATTAGAACAAAACAAAAGAAGGCTAAATGAGACTCTAACTCTCAAAAAAATCAGGAAAAGGTAACTAAAATTAGGGCAACTAGGTAAAATTGCATGCAAAGAAGAAGAGTAAGAAGTCAAAGGACACAAACAATTGGTACGACACACATAAATCACTTGGAACAACAATGAAGAATCCCATGCTAGATAGTCATTATTGGCCAAGTTGAAATCTTAATTCCTTTAGATACCATGTGTTAGCATTGATAGTCACCCTCGGATTGCAGGAGGATGAGCCCAATACCCATCAGAGTTTTTGTTGGATGATTGGTTTATATGAGTGGAGGTGAATGGACAAAACTCAATATATGAATGATGATCAATGCAGAACTGGACAAGAAATGTACAAGCATGTGAGGGCCACAAATAACTTCAGTCAGTGAATTGAGTTTAAGTGTGAGAAGAGAGAAGACTTAGTAAGAAAGGTGGACAAGACTGTTATGGGAATCAGGCCTTCAAGCAGCTTGGAGAAGAAAAAATCAGACTCAAGATCACTCTTAAGCTCAAGTTTCAAACACTGAAATATGTCCAAACAACACAGTCATAACAACACAATGGTCAAAACTACATCACCATGCAACTACAACAACTCGACTGGATCCTCCATTCCTGAGTCATTCAGTGTAAGAGGGAAAAAGATAACAAGGAAGCTGACTAAAATTGTTCACGATACCACTGCTATCAAAACTACATTACAATAGCATAACAACCCTCAACTGGATCCTCCATGCTCGAGTGTTTTAGCACATTTTTTACTAAGAGATGAAAAGAGGTTGACTTCTATTAACTTGGAAGTATCAAATCTTATACATAACCAGAGAATAGTTAAGGAATCAAAACATTACAAAATATGGAGCTCTTCTCAACGATTTGACGACCTTAACAAAATATTAAAACTATCTATTTATACTCAGAACAATTTTCCATCACCAAGAGTGTGACCTGGCCACTACAATCAAAGATTTACGTTAGCAACTTCTTTTGTCAGACTACGCATGTATCCCCTTCTGTCAGACGCGAGCTCAGATTAACATGGGTCTGCAGGGAACTCTACTCACGGGGGTACCATGGGCTGACGGTTCATTCCCCATGACCAGACTTTCCATACCTTCTGTTTATGGGCTGAGCCAAGGTTTCAACCACCAAACCTACCCTTCATTTACTACTTTTCTTCAAAGACTGAACATGACTTAATGCTCAGGGCGTGGCCATGTGCCAAGGCTATAAGGGTGCCACATGTTTGTATTGATGGTTGCCACATATCTGGCTCTTTTTGGCTTGGGCTCCGGGAAAATAAAATATCAAATCTTGCTTACCTTCTGTGTTTTTTACCCGTAGTTGTCGATCTATTGATGTGCATCCACTTCAATCAAGGAATATGCTCCTTCTTTGGGACTTTGACCCCTTCAACCAAATCGACGTCCCTTCTGCTTCCTTCTCGATCAACGATCGAGAGCTACTTCGGGTCTTCGGAATTTTCTCGCCTTTGCTTTGCTTTCCTCTAAATCTCTAGATCTGGCCTCACGTGTCCCTTTGAATCAGATGATTGATACTTACTCCGGGCCTATGGGCTTTGGGAAAACCAAAACTCAAACTTACTTTCTCTCGAACAAAAACATTCAGAGCTAAGGATCTGACAACGCATGGCCTTTAGAGATCGATGACTGAGACGCTTTTCGGACGTCTGGGCTTCGAGAAAATCAAATCTGAAGCCTCATCCTCTTCCATGCGCTTTTACCTAGAGCTATGGATTTGACGATACGTGGCTCTTGCTGATCAATGACTCAGATTCACTTTGGACCTTCGACGACTTCATGACTTCAGGCGCTTCGACACTTTGGGAAACTATAAAAATCTGAATACCCAGGGGCCGCTAATCTGATCCTCACAGGGGATCTCCACCACTGCAAAACTGAGACTGCTTGTATGTATTTGAAGATTGAAATGAGTTTCTCTACATGCTGCATTCAAACGCTTCCTGTGCAGGCTGCGAACTTGGACAACCTGTTGCCCTTGACAATTATATGTGATAAATTTTGGTTCCACAGGGGATGGCATGCTCTCTGCGAGCTACCAAGAACAAGTAGTTCCAGTGGCCTTATACATTGGGCTATGGAGTCATGCTAAAAACAAATGTTGTTGAGGATTAAAGGCCGACAAGCACACTATCCTAAAAGTGAAAGCAAAATACATGGCCTCTAGGAGGAGCTTATTTATGTACATTCCTAGACTAATTGATTTTTACAAAGTGCAAGGTGAAAGAAAACTTCCACCATAGCCATTCAAGTAGCTTCCTAAATGGAAGGCCATTTATTCTATCGATGATCAATAGAAGATAATGCAACCGTGACAACAAAATGGTTACATCCTTCAACTTCTCTCCAAAGGATGAAGTTGAGATAAATTTGGATGGATCTAAGACATGAAGGAAAGGCCATTCCATGTACTCGTTGACAGGCTCATAGAATAAGTGGAAAAATTCGTTGGGCTGGTGATAGAAAACATGTTTTTTCTTGCATCTGTTCACACCAGGATGAATGTCTCTCGCAAGTGTAGGTGGATGAAAGGACGATGCAAGTTGACTGATCCTAGGTGGTGGTTGCTCACTCACAGGTTTTGATCAGGCTATAAATTGCACCTTCAATTTCTCCTCTTCTTCTTCATGGCTCTCCCAAGGGTCAGATCCATAATCCTCATAAACAAGAACCATGGGAAAGCTCTTCTCTTCAAACTGCTACTTGGTGTCTTCTGCAGGTCCAGGATGGTTGATTTCCTCACAATATTTTTCATTGGTGAACATAGTATAAGACTCTGCAGTATGTTCTCGGGAATCCTGCAAATCCATCTCCGAAACTAATTCATAGCTATCATACAAAGGCTGCTTACTAATTGAGTCATCAACATGTGATGTAGGGCACTGCTTGTCTTCATCCGAATACACCATTATTTCTTCATTTAAATTTGAGACAGTAGGTACATCAGGAGCAGAATGTAAGGCCTCTATAGTTATGAATTCATCAATACTATCACCATCCATATGACTGTTAAGAACATCTGTCTCAAGGAATGGAGAATCATCTATGCTTTGTTTAGATTCGAACCTTTTTATTTTGGCAGAGAGAGATTTTACCAGTTCCATAAGCTCACCCAAAGCATCTTCTTCCTCCTCATGGTCTTCATCCTTACATATTTCATTAGAACTAGCCATATCTTGCTTTTTGTCTTCATATTCCTCACAACAATTATGACAAATAAACTCAGAGGAATGAAACTTTTGACAGTGCCTATTAAACGCTGTATGAAATTATCCCAGTGAGGAGATGCTATCAGGGGGTAAGGAGTGATACCATTCACGAGCATCCCTCGCTAACAAGAACATGAACATCTTCATTAATACATCCTCATGATATATCTCTCACTGGTGCATGAGCTCATGAAACTCACTAAGATGCTGAGCAAGGTTGTCCTCTTTTCGCTCTCTAAATATGGAAAAATAATCACCCCATTCATCCATAGTAGGGACAACATTAGGAAAACAAGGAACAACAAAATATTGAAGGGAGCAAACCTTCGAGCCAATATTTTGTCCATTTTGAACTAGTGGAGTCGCCAATCGATTCTTCAACCATGGAGTCGCCAGGTGAATGATGTGCAGAATGAGTGTGTCTGGTATTTGTTCACTATCAAAGACCAGAGCTAATCGTTTTGTTCTCCCAAGGAGATTCATGTGTAGCTAGAAGAAGCTGCACTGAAATAGTGGAGTCGCCTCAGTGGAATCACCACAGTGGAGTCATCAGGTGCAAGCACAATCTTCAAAGGTTCTGATATCTAATGCACCTTCAGAATTAGAAGTTCATTGTCATTCTACATAGGGAAAGGTCTTCAATTCATTCCCAGGCAACATCGCAAGAAATGTTAGCACTAATAGTCACCCTCAGATTGCAGGTGGATGAGCCTAGTACCCAACATAGTTTTTGGTCAATGTTTGGTTTATATGAGTGGAGGTCAATGGACAAAACTCAATCTATGAATGATGTTCAACATAAAACTAGACAACAAATGTATAGGGAAGTGAGGGTCACAACTAACTTCAGTTAGTGAATTGAGTTTAAGTGTGAGCAGAGGGAATACTTAGTAAGAAAGGTGGACAATAATGCTATGGGCATGAGGCCTTCAGGTAGCTTGGAGAAGAAAAACTCAGACTCAAGATCACTCTTAAGATCAAGTTTGAGACACTAAAATATGTCCAAACAACATAGTCATAACAACATAATGATCAAACTTACATCACCATGTAGCTACAACAACTCGACTGGATCCTCCATGCCCGAGCTATTCAGTGTAAGAGGGAAAAGTATCACAAGGAAGATGACTAAAAATGGTCACGATACCGTTGCAATCAAACCTACATTACAACATCATAACAACCCTCGATTGGATCCTCCATGCCCGAGTGTTTTAGCACAATTTTTACAAAGAGATGAAAATAGGTCGACTTCTATTAATCTGAGAGTCTCAATTCTTATACATAACCAGAGAATAGTTATGGCATCAAAACATTACAAAATAGGGATCTCTGCTCAACCAGTTGATGACTTTAACAAAATATTAAAATTATCTATTTATACTCAGAACAATTTGCCACCACCAAGAGTGTGACCTGGCCACTACAATCAAAGCTTTGCGTTGGTGACTTCTTCTGTCAGACTATGCATGTATCCCTTCTGTCAGACACGGGCTCAAATTGGCATGGGTCTGCAGGGAAATCTACTTGTGAGTGTAACACACCCACCACGGAATCCAAAAATTTTTGGCCTTTTTCATCTTTTCTCCGATGAACAGAATTCCTGAATCCCTACGGGACCTGATACAGACCCTGTCATCCCTTATCCGTACTCATATTATCGGCGGTTATGACCATAGGCCTTATCGGAGAGGTTCTCGTCATCTTTTGCAATTCGGGAAATCACGATACATGTATTTCCTTTTCTCTCTTGTCTCTCGAAGGGCCAAAACCTGAAACGGGTCTAACCACTTCACAAGGTTAACAACAAGCCGGAACAAGTTTTGGGTATTCTACGCTTCAGGGTTATGCATATCGGAATTTCGAGATATGCAATGTCAGGAGAACTTACCGTTGGGTATCCTGGGTGCCGAAACAACGAAACACCACATCTTATACGTACTATTATTATTTCAGGATTTCACACCTTGTAATTTCGGGACTGGCGAGTACAAGAGAACTTGCCAATAGGTATCTCAGGTACCGAAATACCAAAACGCCCAATATTATTCATGCTAAGACATTTCAGGACTTCGCAAGTTGGGAGTTCGAGAGATGCGAGTACAAGGGAATACGCCCATGAGCATTTCGATTTCCGAAGTGTCGAAGTCTCGTAACCTATCTGCGTATTGTTATTTCGAGACTTCACCCATCGGGATTTCGGGACTCACGTGTACAAGAAGACTGACCCTTGGGTTTCCCAGTTGCCAAAACACCGAAACACCAAGGCTTACCCACGCTAGACCTTTTCCAGATCTCATGCTTCGAGATTTGGCGATGGGTAATGACAAGAAGTCTCACTCATAGGTTTTCCCGGGATCTGAAACACAGAAAAATCATAGCTACTCCATCCTATTATCATTTCTCTGAAACACAGAAAAATCATAGCTACTCCATCCTATTATCATTTCCGGTTTTCATAATCGAAGTTTTACATGTAAGCAGACAGATCTCGCCTAGACCTTTCGAAAGAGAAACTCCGAATACCTAATTCTAAACTCTAATGATCTTATTTCGGGGTTTCTCCCATTAGAATTTCATGGACCGAAGATTTGGGACTTACGAGTATAAAGGGACTCACACTTACGTATCCTGGGTACCAAAATGATGAACTATCCTATCTCATCCACTCTTTAAACTATTTTGGGGTTTCAAGCATCGGGTTTCACATCAGCGATGATCGTGGTTCCTCCCTTTGTCTCTCGGTAAATCAAACTAAGAAATGATTACCGACAACCATGTGTCCTATAAATGGAAGGTCCAGATACTCCCACGAACCATGGGGATCTACACAACTCGACCGCTACTAATGGAAGATAAAAGGAAAGGCTTGAGGCATTAACACTCCTCTATTTCTTCCCTCCAATCTACTAGTCGCGGATCTAATTTCATCTTTTGACGTGATCTCGTCTCAATAATCGATACTTATCCACATTCTACCATTTCGGGATTTTGCAAATCAGGGTTTCAGGTTTTAAGAGGGACCATCCCTCCTCATGCAAGGATTATCGAGAGTTGCTTTCATAAAATCTTTTTTTCAGGTTCTTGGTGAGCTTTCCATGAAGGGCGTCTCTATGGGGAGATCTATCCGGTATTACCCGAGACAGATAAGGGTATAGATTTCTAGAACACAATTTGAAGTCTGAATTAGATTCCAGATAATATACATATATAGCTATTTATAAACATAATCCATAATGTGAAGGTCTTCTTTCCATTATAAGAATGTAACCACCATTTCGGTCAAACGCCAATAATGCATACCTCTCCCTAAACCATTCATAATTACATAGACTACGAGCATAAATGTCATAATATACATTTCAAGATGCAAGTTCAAAAATAACACTAGGTGTGTTTGCAACTATTGATTGGTGCTTGTTTCCACCCAACCATGCTCAACACTCTCAATGTATTTACCACTAGCCACCCTCGAAATGAGACCACAATGCCAATTTAGACTAAGACTCTATTCGGCCAGCTGACCGAGAACAAGGGTCCTCCTTCTCTTCTATCACTCACTTTGTGGTTTTTCCAAAAGTTCTCGATCTCTTCCCTTTCCTCACGCCTTCCCATCGCACACCTCTCCCGCCTTTTCTTTTCGGGCGTAGGTTCCATGTGGTACTACCTTCCTCAAGGTGTTCAGGCTCCGGAATCTACGGATGGTGGTTCACCCCATCCCTCATCGGCCATGAGGATCCATTTACCTACCAACCCGGCGAGTCATTTAATTTAGTCAGCCGAAATGCCTTGGTTCTTTGGGCTAGTGAAGTCCAAATATGGCATTGGTTTCGATGGAAGTTAATTTTACCATTCCTGGTGCCTTCCACTACCTTTCTTCAGCTATCAGGCCCTTTTTTCAGTACATCCTCTCACAAATTACAAGTAATATATATATTAATGTTATTTACATTCATCGATCTTTTCACAAGGTCCATTCACATCACACATCTCACACATTTCTGAGTTTTCCATAATACTTGGACAACAACAAGATAGTTATTTTTTACAGACCTGGGGAAACAGGTGTTACAATTCCCCTCCTAAAAGGAACATCATCCTCGATGTCTTATCTATCAATATGACATGTATGTACAGAGGTAAACAAATCGATATGCATGTTTCATGGCATCCTCCATTTCCATGTAGCCTCTTACTTTTCTCTGGCCAAAATGTTTCTAATCGGACCTTGACTCCTTGTGTAATGGTTCAGCTTCGAGTGGGTTTCTTCGCCTAGTATGCATTGAGTAGTTTTGTAGAAATTCTCCTCCTACTTCCACCTAGATCATGACTACCAATTATAGGATTAAAATCATGTACATATTTCTTTAATAATGAAACATGGAAAACATTATGTGTTTTACTGTAGCACCTATAGGCTGCTGTGTCCCACTTCTATCTAGAACTCCTCAAAGGATCCACAATACCTAGGTGACAATCTCTACACAAGCTCCCATTTTCGCAGAACTCTTCCGGGCTTAATTCTGAGATTTACATGGTCTCCCGTCTTGAACCTCTTGGAGTTCTCTTTGGTCTATTTAAATTTTCTGTCGATTATGTGTGACCTTCAGGTTTTGTTTTTATCTGAGTCACTTGTTGTTCCATTTCCTTCTTCAACATGTCAGTCCAAAAGAGATTTGGTTTACTGGATTACCCAATCGACAAGTGTTACACTAATTCCACCATATAGGACTTCTAAATGGCTCATCTTCAGGGATTCTTGTAGCCATTGTTGTAGGCTTAATTCCACCATGGAAGGTAATCTTCCCACTTTCTTGGGTTGATGCATTACATGCATCCTAGCATATCCCCAGTATTTGCCCACTTTTCATCCGGTCTGCCGGGTTTGATGGTGATAGGTGGTGCTAAACAACATCTTGGTCTCTAAACTAGTCATTAGTGACTTCCAAAAGATAGAAGTAAATTTTGTGTCTCCTCGGGTTGCATGTTCTATCTTTGTTTACTACCAATGTTCTGAATACAAAATACACCATAATTGGTAAAAGGTAACTAAAATCAGGGCAACTAGGTAAAACTGCATGTAAAGAAGAAGAGTAAGAAGTCAAAGGACACAAACAATTGGTACAACACACATAATCACCTGGAACAACAAATGAATAAATCCTACGCTAGATAGTCATTATTGGCCATGTTGAAATCCTAATTCCTTTAGATACCTTGGATGGGGGAAAACACATCATAGATGTAGAACCTATTGTTACAATTTCCATTTCAAAGTTCTAGCAAGAGGATGTAGAGCAATGTGATAAAGGTTAAAACCTCTTCCACTCTCTTATGTGGGTGAAGGGAACACCATTTTATATCATTTTTGACAACGATAGTTGTAAGAAATAAACCTCAATCGTATCCATATGTAATGGATCAAATTTTAATATGTCTAAATGCATAAATAAACCTAACAATTTGCAACTATTAACTGGAAAAAAGATACATTAATCGTGGATTGCTATAATTGACAAGAATGAGTGAGTGGTGAGAAACTTACCTAAGAGTTGAAGGAATCAACTTACATACAACACTATGAATATCAACCCATTGTGCTCCAATATTTGATCTAGCATGCCACAACAAAGTGTGGAGGACAAATCTTCTCCTAACCAACCTCTTAGTATTCACAACTTAGTGCTCTTGACCCCTGAATCAACTATCTATGCTAGTTTCCAAACCTTTCTCCTCAAATTATATGTAAATATAATTTGTAAACTGCCGTGGATATTCCATCGGAACGCTTTGTCACAACAAATCTAATAAATAAAACAAAAATCTATATTATGAATGTTAAATTTCTTTAAATTCCAAAATATTTGGTTACTAATTTTCTTCTTATGCTTGAAATAGATAAAATGTGGAAATAGATAATAGTAAAATACAATCATACACCATCCACAAAAATAACAAAAAATATTTGTTCTGGGAAACCCTTACAGAAGAAAACCCAACAAGAAGGTGAGGCTACCTAGTCTCTCATTATTTGGTATGGAGATAATGCAAGTATAAAGAAGAAGACTCTCTTTATGGAGTTACCTGATACTTGTGGCATGTTAGGGTGCTAAAAAACATTAACCCCCTATATGCTCTCAACACTTCTAATTCGGGAAGTTGTTTTTCTCTCGCTATGGAACAAAATAAAAATAACATAGAATGGAACCCTTCTCATGCTAGCAGCCCAATATTTAACATAACCCGATAACCATCTAGGGTTGGGTTTTTGACTTCCCTAACCCCCAATTTTGATAGGGTTTTGAACCTTCTAGAATATTCTTGAAATTACATACATGGATAGCTTCACATGTGCGAGTAATGGGTTGACGTGACACTCTCTCATACCATGGTGGTCAATGTTATTGGTCAATCCTATGTAGGAATAAATTTTTCATACTAGCTTTGATTGACACATTTTTTCTAAGTTGGAAAAAGTCAATGCATGTGGAGAATAACGTCAAGGATCCAAGCTCTAGAAAAGTTTTAACCCCAAAAATTTCATATATGATGCTTCAAATGGCTCCGGATGGTTTTAAACCCTAATTTTCCAAATTGGGGCCTACCAATAAAATGGCCCTACAAGTTAGTTCCTCAAATTATTTCCACCCTCAAAGTATTAAGATACATGAAAATAATATAATGATCCAACCATAATATACCTCCCCATTTAGAGGATTTTTCACCCAAAACATCTATTGAATGAGGTGAGAAAAATTCTCCTCTACCTTCTCCATGGAATACTGCTATCCTTTCCTCGAAGTTGTCATTTCAATTCAATCCGCCAAAGGTCAAGTTGTCATTGTCTTGTAGGTTTGGACCACTTCTGCAAAATTGTGTCATCCGCTAACCTCCTTTTCCTAAGCATCTCGTGATAAGTCCTCTATGAAGGTAGGACCTCGATTCATATTTATCCAACATGGAAGGCTCTTAGAGTTTGACATTATCCACACTCACTAATGAGTAAATGCACATGTATGGGGTTAGATTGAGTCTATAGGCGTTATTTCCCACCTTTTCCAATACCCCAAAAGGACTATACCATAGAGCCTTAATATTCCTACCAAGACCCTCTAGCCTTTCCCCACATTCACCATAACTGTGCTCCATCTTTACACCCTAAATGTTCTCTCATGTTCTTTGATGGTGATGTCTAGCCTTGTAATTCCTGCGGACTCTTCAATTCTCTTGTACTTGCAAATGGATTCTCATGATCTTCTCAAAAATTTTGTTTTCTTTTAATGCATCTACTATGAGGTCCTCCCTCACTCCCCTTGTTTTCCATATACAACATCTAAGGATGTGAAGGCGAAAAATATCCAAAGCAAGTTTCAAAAAGGTGATTTACTAGTAGAAGTGTGGACTGGTCTGTTATAGAATTGTTGTATGTAGATCACATTTTCATCCCAGATATTTAGAAGATTTTGATTATAACCCCTCAAAAGATGCACCAAATTCCTATTTACTACCTTCATCTGTGCATTTTTCCGTAGATGTAATGTTGTAGACCTCTTAAGTTTAGTGTCCATATTCTCCCACATTCTAGTCCAAAATGCATTGAGAAATTTGTTATATTCTATTTGAGATGATGCCCTTGGTATCCCAAAGTAACCGAGACATGTTCAAAAAAATTATTTGTTACTTATTATCCATTGATGGGATTTTTACAAGGCATGAGAATGCACATTTTGTTGAATATGTCAACCACCACAAATAGATAGTCATGTTCCTTCTCTGGTTGTTGGTAAGCCTCCCACAAAATCCATGAAATACTTTCCCAAGGTCGAAAGGAACTTTGTAAGGAGGAGGAGGAGACTTGTAAGAGGAGTGATGTGCAAGAGTTAAGGGGTAGACGAGTGATTTAGGATGGGGAGGGGGGAATGTAAGTAGTGGTTTGGGGGAGTATGACTTATAACATGGCTTGGAGAAGGAGGAGATTTGTATATGTATGGTTTTTTTAGTGAGGATGGAGTAGATTTTGGTGGTTTGTTCATTGGAGAAGACTTGTGATAGGGAGGAAAAGGAGTTGGCCACGATTTTGTTGGTGACAAAGGAAGAAGGGGTTATTTAATTTAATACAAATTAAATTACGGGAATACTATCTAAATTATAACCCATTTTTAGATTATTATTTTATTAAAAATTGGAAAGTCAAACTACTTAAAACACGACAAATTTAAAACATAAAAATTGCTAATACAGTAAATTTACATATAAATATACAAAAATAATTTAATATTTATGATTCAAAATAATTTAACAAAAATTATATTCATTGGTAAATGGAAGATTGGGTTACTTGTTTCTCTTGACATGGATAGATGTTTTGGAATCATGTTACTCTTAGATGCTTACAACTCTATTTTTTCCTGAGCTTAAAATTTGCCTCAGCCTTGTATTATGTGAATTCTTTGTTTTTTCTTTCTCTACATAAAAGTTTCCTTGAACCTTGTATTATGTGAATTCTGTGTTGGTGGATCACAGCTTAAAACTACTACGTGCACGTGATCATATTATATCTAGGTGTGATGTCATAAAACCTAAGACCTATTTTATAGATTAAGACCTAAGACCTATTTTATAGAATAACGACTCGTGCGACAAGCATGTCATGTCATGAGAATATGACGGCTTCAATGCACATTTGCCGCGTAGTCCCAAGCTCATCCGGTCCGGTCATTCAAAAGAGTTGGTAAAACGAAAGGTGACCGACATTGTTCTGCGCATCTGAATGCACAAGGAGTCTGCTTCTATCCAACTGCTTTTATTGGATAAAAGCAGACTCCTATGTGCATAAGATTCTGAATGGACATAGGAGACTGCTTTTATTGTTATGCGCATCTGAATGCACATAGGAGTCTGCAATTCCGTGGAGACAATGTCAGTCGCTGCCACCCATCCAAATTGATATCTATTTGACGTCCCACCTCACTTATTTTTATTTCAAACTGTATTTGACATATGGATAAGAAATCCACTCATTATTGACAGAAATCAAAATACCAAGTTGAAGTTTAATTTTCAGGTAGGATTATACCCCAAATCGCCCAGCCTTGGGTCTAGCAATAGCTGCTTTTATTTGTGAGTGTGATTTCCAAGTTTTCTAGATCTACATAAAATTTATGACTGTAAAATGAAAATAGTACAAAATATTTTACATTTATAATTTTAAGTAAAACTTAAAGTGACAAGTATGAAAATATTTTAACCTCATCAATTTTTCTCTCGACAAACTGGATAAATTTGAAATTCTCTCTTGACAAACTAGATAAATTTTGAAATTCCAAACCTGATTATACCTATCTGTATCCACGATTAACCTTTTCCTTACTTTAAATAATCCAATTGCAAACAGCTCACAGTAACAGATCATGGTTACCCAAGATTCCTAAAAGCATTCAATCTGCACGCGCACGGCCCATAGGTTCTTACAATCCATGAAAATCACAATAGTGAATGGTCTTATCACATCTTCTCATTGGTTATATTTCAAATCATATAAATTACTGGAAGTTTACCGGCTTCACACCAACATCATCTCTTTACGTTGCTTCAGTGCTAATAAAAGTATTTATTAAGGATTAAGGATTAGTGTAAATTCAATTTCGACAAATTTCTATTCCTTCGAATAGAAATCGTATTACTGCAATTGTTAGAACGCAATACCGGCAGTTTTAACATGGCAACTCATAAGATTTTTAATCACAAGTTCTTATATTTAGTTCTTATATTACTAAAAGTTATCCCAAACTTAATACGTAAATTAAACATAAGCTATTTTATTATTTAAATGTTGAGAAATATATATATATATATATATATATATATATATATTGAATTTTGACTTAAAAATTTAGAGAGATAAGGTATGTACATATTTGTATATATATATATATATTTATTGAATTTTGGTTAAAATTTAGAGAGATAAGGTATCTACATATTTGTAGATTTTTCAGTGGTATATTTTTAGAGTGATTTTCAAATGTAAATATATATGGAGCAATAATAATAATAATAAAAACTTTATTAATTAAAAAATGTTTTTCACAATATTAATGATAAGGCCGTTTTACCGTCCTAAATATATATAATATATAATAGAAAACTTTATTAACATAAAACTTGATGATCAAAATATATTTTAATTATATTTTGTAAAATATACTACCTTCTTATGACAGATATTTATTTTTATTTTTCTTAGTGTCAATTAAATTAAGTTAAATATTGGAACATGATAATCCAGCAAAAGGCATTTCATTCTCTGAACGTTCCCCTAGCTGCACATGCAATAATTTTCCAGTGACATCCGAATATTTCATGAATAACAATAACATAGGGACCGAAATATTTTGTTCACGTCTCCGTAGTGAACGCACTATTTGGCTCGGTAAAAGATCAGTTGGGAGTGTGAAAGCTCAGTAGGGCACTTAGATTCAAACGATACTCGCGTGAAGCAACGAACTTCTAGAAAAAGCTTTTGACAGGACGTTAGCCGAACCATCTTGAACATTGAAATTTGTTTCGAAATAAAAACAGTCTCACATGTCATTGTCGGGCAGACCCACAAGAATATCAAATACCACGTTGCATCCGGAAACTCCTCACCGAATCATCTAGTATAGCCTTTCCTGATTGCTATAAATACCAATCATCTAGTACCATCTTACACAACCCAGTTCTGCATTTCGAGCCTTTTACCACACAGAAGATGGTTGTACTTGCAGGGATGTCTTTCATTTGCAAGTTATTGCTGGTTCTGTTTGCCAGCTGCATTTGTGCTGCAAATCCGTCAGCTGCCTCATACTATAAGTCCCCACCTCCAAATCCTTACCTTTATAAATCACCTCCTCCTCCATCTCATGTTCCCTTTCTCCAGTCCATTATAAGTTGCCCTGCACCCACACCCGTCCCCAAGCTCCCAGTAGTGGAGAAACCACCGCCAGTGCATAGCAAACCTCCTAAAGCGGCCCCAGTTTCTCCTCCATACAAGTACAAATCTCCACCTCCAAAACCACAATCCCTGCTCCGTACGCTAAGCCTCCGACAGTTCACAAGCCCCTTCCGCCTCCTTCACCACCAAAGTCATGGCCAACACCTCTTCCTCCCCATCACAAACCTTCTCCAGTGACCAAACCACCAAAAGCTTCTCCATCGCCGCCAGAAAACCATACGGATACAAATCTCCTCCACCCCCAACCCATGTTGTAAGTCCTACTCCCCCAAAAGCAGTACCTTCTTCCCACCTCCCCCATCCCAAAACCACCCGTCCACCCTCACCACCTACACACCACTACTCTTACAAGTCTCCTCCGCCGCCGCCATATTAGATTCTGCAAAACAAATGTGGAGCACCATTGTCGACTGATAAGGTACTCTATTATTCTTTATAAGTATTGTTTGCTCTATGTTCTAAATTTTATATACAATCTATGTGAGAAAATTTATGGCAGTAGGCATTGACTATTAAAAGCCCTAAATCCTCTATCCATTAATGGGGAATTTGTACAATTTTACTCTTTTTGTTGATTGTTGTTGGCGTTATAATTATAGTTTCTTGATGTGTATAGATCAACTGCATTGCAGTCTTTTTGCTCATCTGGAGCTTACAATATTTGTACTTTTTCTTGCAGGTTATTAGCGATATAGAGAGACATCATGGAGAAAAAGCATATATTACTCATTTAGCTGTAGACGTTGGTGACCTGCCTAGAGTACAAAGCCATATCTGCTATAAGTTCGTTTTGTAATATTTTCCGTATAATGCCCCGCTGATATTTTTATAATAAAATCTCGTGATGTTGTAAAAATATGGAATGCTATTTTTATTACAAAATCTCCTGATGTTGTAAAAAAAATGGAAATTTTTGTTTCTGATAGGGCGGGATTATCATGTTCTCATGGTTTTGGACGAGAACAAGCAATAAAGATTCCCTAATTATCCATTGGAACGCTATATGAAAGTCTAAGATCACATAAAATGGAAACCAAGTACAATCACATAAAATGGAAACCAAGTACAGATAAGGAAAGAGATCACATAAAATGAAAACCGGGTACAGATAAGGAAAGGATAAAGATGAAAGAAGACAAGTACTTATAAGCAAAGGGTGACATATAAATGCACATACGTGTTTATTTTTTCAATCATATTAATATTTTGGCATGCGTAAAATATAGAACTGTGACAAAAATTGTGAGCTGTTATCCGTTGCATGGTTGCAGTTATTCGAAATTGCAGGCGTGATGAATCATTTTCATGATGTGTTGTGGAGGTGGCCATATAAATAAGTGGGACCCCCATTTCTCTTAGACTCTTGAGCAGCGCAATCATCAAATCAATCGTATTTGTAGGCTTCTCGACCACCACTACTAATCCCATTTCATCAGAAGTAGTAACAGTAGAA
>SNQJ01S0247056.1:0-13087 GCA_010110895.2 Picea sitchensis
GTCGATTCTTCCATTGTTTGCTCGAAAAGGGGTTGAGATTTTGGGTAGAAGGTTAAAAGTTAAATCTTAAGGGTCATTTTCTGCGTATAAGTTTAGAGCCCTAGCTTATTAGTCCGTAGGGTAGAATACCCCACAACACCAAATACTTCAACAATCTCAATAATTTGATTTTCAATGTTTTCTAAAACAAAAAGAATTTTTTGAAAGAAAAACTTTTTGTTTACTTTTCAAAAAGGACCCTCACTATGCCAATGAGAGTACAGAAAATAAAAAAACCAAATAAATAAGCAATGACGAACCCAATCAACTCTTTCAATGAAAGCAAAAATAAAGAGAAAACCAATTAAGTCTTCTCAATGCAAACGAAAATGATCTTTCAAACCAATAAGCAAATAAGAAAAACCAAGCACTCAACTTTCAACCAATCACTAATTCTTAACTAATCAAACACACTCAGAATCTGAAGTCAGAGAGAATGGTTTTGCCAAGAAAAGTCAAGAAATGAAAGTCAAGACACAAATGACAAGAAAATCCTTGAAACTCTATGACTGTTCATGCACACAAACAAAGACAAGAAAGATATCAATAAATGGTCCAAGAAACTCATAAGAGGCAATCAAACTAATCTAGGCAGTTGTAAAGACCAAAACTCAAATTCAAAATTTTGACAAAAAGAGTTTGCAGGCAGGTAGTATTACACAGTGCGAGAATCACTGATTCTCGTAGGTGACCCTTGAGCAAGGTGAGAGAACCTCACACTGAAACCTAAAGGCAGAGTGAGAACTCTACCTATTCTCGCAGGCTGCAATGAAGTACAGTTCGAGAATGCCTGAACATAATCAAAAATTTGAAAAATGAAGCAAAATTGAAAAAAGCTTCTGGACCTGGAGGGTCTATCAGAATATCCTGAAGACTCAGAGATTGATAGGATAGGAGAAAAGTGAAACCAGAGCAAATGGCCACATAAAAATACAAAAAGCCACAAAGAAAATGGGATTATTCCCCAGTGGAGTCGACAATTTTTTTATTGGATAAATCCGTAGGTGCAGACACTAACCGATCTCCCTAGATCCACCTGGATCTAGAACAAAGAAAGACAGAACATGACTCTTTCCCTAGATTTTGACTATTGAATTAAATAGGAGGGAAGAACTAAGAACATACCTTATTATCACTTCCTAGGGTCTTTGTTTCTCTTGCTTCGCTCCAGTGCTCTCGTGCAGTCAAGACCAAGACAACACAAACCAACCAAAGTGAAGAAAGCACAATCTATTCAACAATCAATCTATGTATATGATCAAGGAATTATACAATAAAGTGGAAATAGCTTTATGGGAAAGGGACATGTTACTGTATCATATTGATGGAAAGTAAAGATTACAACTTTAGCCTTGATGTCACAAACTTCCTTTCGATGAACCTTGGCTCTGACACACACACTTGCTCACTTGCATGAAGAAGATCAAAACCCTTATGATATCCTTGCTGGTGTTTCCTAGCATGCTGTTAAAGCTTCAATCCTTCACACAATTCTTTCACTAATTCTCCAATGAATCTTGCTTAACCTTGCTTAACCTTTTCCATGAGAATTCCCTCAATATATAGGAGAGAATGAATTAGTTACTTAGATAAGAATGATCCCAAAATATCAGGGAATCTAGTACTGGGATAACCATTCGAATGCCATCTCATCCTTCTAGAATATTCCCTTCTAGAAGCATCGAGAATTCATCTTTTTCCTTGCTTTAGAAAGAGTTCGCACCCTAGCAGTTCAACACAGTGCGAACTTCTCGCACCCTGGCTTAAGGCAACCTGCGAGAATCATGCATTCTCGCAGGTAAATATACTAGCAGCCTGCGGACCTCCTTCAAAAATGAATACTTTTGGAAAGAGAAGAAAGTAACTTTTCTCAAGAGAAATTTCTTATGAAGAGCTTGAGTACACCATCATTAATACATTATCATGATGACCAAAATCATGGGTAACATTAGGTTGGAGAGGAAACTCTTCAAGGCCATTTAAAATCAAACATTGGAGTCTAAGATAGGGAGTGTCTAAGTCCAGTTTCATGGAAGTTATCTGGGACCGCCCTTTAACACAGGGGATAAACATGAGGTCACATACGGAAAGGTAGTGGAGATAACCCCTCCAAAGCTGGAGCAATCGTAGTGGAGAACACATATAGAGGGATTGTTTTGGGATTCCATCGTTTGCATTTTCCACGAGGCTTCGTGGGTATCGAATACATTTGAGATCCTCAGTTTTCTTTCAGACCATTTTCTCTCGATACCCTTGATAGGTTTCGTGCTCGATACCTTGCTCATTGTGGTCTACCCAAATTTTGACTGTACCCGCCTGGTGACTGTTTGCGTGCTGGCAACCTAGTTGCCAATCTTTGTTAGGGACATACACAAGTGACTGCGGGGGTATACCATAGTAACTAGGACAGACATCATGCCATGCTTTTCAGAGTATACCCAGAGGGTGCTTCCATGTTCGAGTTGCACTTGCACTGGTAAGTTGCTCTAGTGTTGGATATTGTAATTGTTCTTCCATTTAATTTAGTGTTTGCATGTCTTATCTTCTAGGGATTTTTTTCTTAGTGTGTGTTAATTTTGAGCATTTAGGCTACCTTAGAGTGTCTTGGATCTTCTCACACAGTGGAGGATCCCGAGCTCCACCGATCACGAAGGCTTCTTGTCCTGCCGCCGATTACACTGGAGCCACCCCTGCCCCCATTAGGGTGGAAGCTAGACCAACAAGGGTCTTTTGAAGCGACCGAGTTACAAACCATTGTGCCCGAACAATCCCTGGAGGAATTGACCATTTTGAACCTTGAAGCAACTGCTCTTGGCTCAGTTGAAACCTCAACCACTGATATTTTGGCACCATTTATTGTACCAATTCAATTTAATGAGTTCTAGATAGTGCCTCACACAGCAATGGAAACAAATGTCGTTACTTCTTCTGGGAATTCTTCAATTCCCACCATGGTTGTCACCATAGGAGAATAATCTCCTAACCTACCATCGTCGGTCCGAGTCACCATGGTCTCGACCGCAACTACTTCGCACAGTGGTCCAAACCCATCTTTGGCGGTGACCACAAGCCCTTTTACACCTAGTGCGACAGGCCCTCCGTTCTCATATGGTATACCTAGTCCAGGTACAAGTACTGTACTATCCTACTCCACTTTACAGACTTTGGGTCTGGGGGCAGGGTGCTCTAGTGCTCCTCTACAAGGTCACATGAGGGGCACTCCTGTCCCTTTTAACGATTTTCCTTACGTAGGAGGTCATATCCCCCCTTCGTCCCCTTCACTCAGTGGTTCACATCAACAATCTGCCGGGAAACCTACACACAATAGTTTATTTGGAGCGAGGAGTCAAGGACCACCTTTGCATAGTATGCCGGTAGGTTCGACACTATTTTCTTGGAACAAAACATTTGGTAACAACACCTTCTCGTCAGCCGCTTTCCCGACTGGGGGCAACCCCATTTTTGGACAATCTACTCCTGTGCAGGGTACTATTCCTACATAGGGAGAAAACCTAGCAGGACCTTGGAATTCAGGGAAAGGATCCAGTCCCTCCTTCGGAATGCCGATCTGGGGTAATTCTTTCCACAATCAATGGAACCCCGGACAAACTACTATGCCTATCCCTACAGGACTGGCATGGGGTAATCCTTCCCAAAGTCCTTCGAACACAATGCATGCCCAACAATCTATGTCCTAATTGGGAAATCAACTGATGATGTCTCCACATATGCAAAATCCTTACGTTGGACAAGGCCATGATTTTTACCAGAATCCGGGCCAACAACCAAACTTTTCTTGGCAACCTGGTGCCAGTCAAACTCCAGGACCCTTTTTCCCAGGTTACCAACAACAACCCAAATTACCTTTCTTGGCGACTTTACACTTGCCAGATTTGATGAGGTTGTTGAATGACCCCATTTGTCACGATCCACGTTGGCCTCCTATGCTGACGAAGTTGCCTTCGGACATTCCAAAGTTTGAAGCCAAGCCTAATGAAGATCCAGGAGATTATGTGACTACCTTTCATCTTTGGTGCTCATCTAACTCATTGAAAGATGACTCCGTACAATTGTGATTGTTTCAACACACTCTCATTGGGAGTGTCGCGAAATGGTACATTGTGCTAGATCGTTCAAGATACTCTTCTTTTGGTGAATTGGTGATGGATTTCCTTAACCATTTCCAGTTACCTGTGAGATATGACGTTGGCACAGAGCTGCTCACTAATTTTGAACAGACAACAACGAACCATATCTCTGATCACATCCGAGAATGGAGACATCGAAAGAGTTTAATCAAAGTACCAGTCCCACTAGCATTCCTTCTTGAGTGGTTCCTTAAGTCTTTGGTCCCACAATTATCCAAATACATCGTGACATTCAGAGTTTTCTCTGAAGAATATGCCATCATGAGGGCTCAACAGTTTGATCTCATCTATTCTCAGTACGATTTATTATACAACATCTTGCCAGATGTGCCACATTCAATATTGGATTAAACTAGACAGAGAGTTGAATTGCATGCCAATGGTATCGTCGGTTCAGTACAAACCAAGCCCGTTAAGAAATTGACAAAGCAGTTGCAACAGTTATCCATACAACACACAACGGCCAGCCAAACTACTGCTTTGGATGCTCCCCCTACCCAAACGTCGGAGGTACACACAGTGCAGTCGACTAACCCAAAGGCCCCCCAACATCTTGAAGGGAAGAGAAAACAACGAAAGAAGGGTAAGGGGGATAAAAAACCCAATGATAATGTTGGCGGGGACAACACTGAAAAATGGAAGGCGAGGTATCCTTACAACTTGTGTGTGGAATACCACCCAACCCATCTATGTCCTCGACTTGCAGAGGCCCAAAAATTTGTCATGCAACAACAACAGGCGGTGTTGACAAACCCATTTCAACATGGGCAAAACCTAACTCAAGCCTCTACAAGTATAGAAGGGGGAAACTGAGAAAACTTCCCACCTCCGAACAATCCCTCATCCACAAACGTATATATGGTTAGGGGTGATTCTTTCATATCAACTAGAGAAAATGATTATAATAAACCAAGTGCTTCTTAGAAGGGTAAAGAAGTTGACCTCCCATCTCTTCCTCTACAGATTGAGAAGACGTTGGGAGAAACAATGACACACATTCCAAAAGGTGCATTTAAAAAAGCTTCTCATAACCCAAATGCAAGGGTCGCCCATAACTACTCTGTGGTGGAAGATTTATCACAAACCCCTTGTGCGATGTCTGCTTTGGAAGTCCTCCAAAGTTTCCCTTCTCAAAGGAAAGCCTTGTTAACTGCGTTGGGTCTACTGAGACTTGTAATCCGGGTACCATCATGTTAGATACAACCAATTTAAAACCTCGTCTACCTTACCACATAGCATTTCAGATAGTAGTGGCTTACCCCACAAAAACTTTTACACATAATATATTCTGCACGGTGGTCGACAAGGGTGCCTTGACATGCGTTATGTCATTGGCATGTTGGAAGGCCATTGGCTAGCCCGTCTTGTCTCCATCACCTACTCTCCTCACTGCTTTCGATGGTCATTTGTTCTGACCACATGGCATCGTTCCTTCTTTCCCTGTGCAGTTAGGAGGGAAGACTATGTGTGTTGAAGTAGAGGTAGTCGATGCTCCCCTCAACTACAACCTCTTTTTAGGACAGAGTTGGACTTATGCTATGAAATCTGTGGTTGCTACTCTTTCCGGGTCTTGTTGTTTCCACACGAGGGCCGGATAGTGACCATCGATTAATTGTATTTCTCTAGACCTGACCTAGCTTTGGGGGCATCCATAGTCCCAATGATTGATAATCCTCAAGCAGGTGTCGTCAATGTAGGAGTTGGTTTGTGCCCATCTTTGATGGGTACCTTTGATTACCCACCTCTGCAGAGCGATATCAAATTTATATCTAGTCACCATAAGGTTGAAATTTTTCAATTTTCGTTGTTCCGCATGACTTACCTCAAGGATCCATGGATTCTTTCTTCCCCATCAGCCACGATGGATGAGACAGGGCACCCCGACATGTCCATGCCTTTGTCTGCCGCTGAAGTAGTGTACTCTTTAGTCCAACAAGATTCAACTAACACTGACCCAACTTCTGCACAAGAGTTCGATCTACTTCTAGAGCCTATTTGGGCTCAAGATTCTCTCGCTAACGTTGATTCATTAGACTTAGTATTGCCTTTTGATGAAGTAGTAATCGAAGCAATGACTAGTCCGAACAAACCTTGGGAATATCTTCATCATAGATCATATTTTCTCCCAGAGTTAAGCCGAATCGAAGCAGGAGAATTCGTCGTGACCATGATGGGAGATCAACCGTGTCCTATTAACCTCATAGCTACACATCAAATTTATGCTGAGGGAAATATGGAAACTATCACTGACACTATACCAATCAACATCTCCTGAAACCCTGGCATTGGGGAGAACGTCTTCGTCAAAGTAGATTTCTCCCCCGAGAAGATTCAAATCTACACAGATATTTTCAAAGAATTCCGTGACGTTTTTTCCTGGTCTTATGAGGAAATGCTAGGTATTGATCCAAAAATAGTTGAACATGAAATCACAACGTATCTTGATGCCAAGCCTGTTCGACAAAAGATTCATCTAGTTAATCCCAAGAAAGCAGCAACCATCAATATTGAGGTTGAGAAATTGCTAAAGGCAGGTTTAATCTATCCTATCCATTTGACTCAATGGATGTCGAATCCTATGCCGGTCAATAAAAAATAAGGCATGATTCGTGTATGCACCAATTTCTGTGATTTGAATAAGGCATGTCCCAAAGATAATTTTCCAACACCGTTCATCGACCAGATCATTGATGAATGTGCTAGTTGCGAAGCCTTTTCTTTCATGGATGGTTTTTCGGGATATAATAAAATTCAAATCAAACCCGAAGACCAACACAAAATGACATTCATTTGTCCATGGGGTACATTCACATATAGTAAAATGCCTTTTGGTCTTAAAAATGTTGGCACCACCTTCCAGTGGGCCATGTATTTTGCTTTTCATGATCTCAAGCATATAGTCGAGGCCTATTTAGATGATTTAGCATCACGATCTCGCAAGAGAACAAATCATCCTACACACCTTAGACTAATCTTCGAACGCTATCGCTACTTTAGGATTCGCTTGAATCCAAACAAGTGCAACTTCTACCTAATGTCAAGACGTTTTCTAGGTTTCATTGTATCAATAACAAGGATCATGATCAATCCTCTTAAGGTGGAGGCAATAATCCAGTTTCCCCCCCCATGCACAATCCTACAACTTTAGAGTCTACAAGGCAAGGCGAACTTCTTACGACGCTTCATCGCCAACTATGCCAAAATCACCAAGGGATTTATGCATTTAATGAAGAAGGATGTTCCCTTTTTATGGGACGAAGCCGCTCAACGCTTTTTCAATGCATTAAAACACACCCTCACAATTGCACCTCTGCTACAACCACCTAACTATAACAAATATTTCTTATTATATCTGGCTGCCGCAGAGTCAACCATTGGCATGGTTTTAGCTTAGGAAGATGATTCATTCTCAAAATACGTGATCTATTACCTAAGCCAAGGCCTTGTAGGACCAGAACTCAATTATTCTCATATCGAAAAACTTGCGTTGGAAACAATTCATGTTGTTCAATGGTTTCTTCATTATGTTCTGTTTCACAAGACCACCGTTATTGTTGTCATGAATCCATTCCAGTACATGTTGACATGACGGGTTATAGGCGGAAAAATCAGTAGATGGATAGTCATCCTCTAGGAATTTGACTTAGACTTCGTTTCAACAAAGTCCAAAAAGTCATTGGTCTTCGCAGAGCTTATTTCAAAACTTTCGAAGGAATCGCCTATCTGGGGAGATATGTTTTTGATCACATCTTCAGATCCCTAGTACAAAGATATACTTATCTATCTATAGAATTTGAAGTGTCCCACCTCTGCTTCTCGTGATGATCGTTGGTGTATACACCATCAGGATAAGAATTATCTCATACTCAATGATAAGTTGTATCAGAGAGGTGTAGATTGTGTCTTACATTGATGTCTCACACATGAGGAGGTAGTCATCATGCTCAACGATTTCCATACCGGAGCTTGTAGAGGTCATTTATCTGGGCTGGAAACAACCCAAAAGATTATATGAGCAGGTTACTTCTGGCTGACACTTATCAAGGATTGTATAGAATCGGTCAAGAAGTGCGATCCGTGCCAATTCTTCTCTCGGAAGATGAGGGCGCATCCCAATAAGGACCAGGATAAGGACCCCCTGGGGGCAGGAAAATTCAAACCCATGTGGTTCAGACCCTTCATCATAAAAGAGGTTTTAAAAAAGGGCACTTATCGTTTGGTTGATTTTGAAGGGAATGCTTTGGCGGAGCCTAGAAATGGGCTCTACCTCAAGAAGCATTACTCATAGAAAGGTCACTGTGGGCAACTTTTTGTAACATATGTATAGTCTTTGTACTATTACTTTTTAGTTTCTTTTAAGTGTTATGGACCTGTCATTGATGTTATATTTCATCAATATGGCGGATGTCAAGTGATTCTGAGGTGTTCGTTGGGTATGCAGATAGTGCTAGTCAGCACACTCGGAGGCTTGCCTCCGCAGCTTGGGTAATATTTACACCTCAGGGCCAGTTGTTATCTTCCGAAGGTATATGCTTAGGTGACACCACAAATAATGTCGCCGAGTATAGTGTAGTTATTGAGTTGCTTTGTGACACCTTGTCATTGGGCATCTCTCATCTCCGGGTCTATCTCGATGCTCAACTGGTTGTGTCACAACTAAACAGAGTATACCGATTTCATGATCCAACTTTACATCGACAATTCCTTAGGGTACGTCTCTTAGATCGAAACTTTGATTATATTACATATTTTCATGTTCCTAGGAGATTAAACCAAATTACAGATACTCTAGCTAATCAAATTTTAGATTGACATCTTGCACACATATGAAAGAACATTAACATAAGCATGTATATACATTCTTTCACACATGATACATAAGACACAAAAGATAAAAAAACCATATATAACATCATAAAATAACTAGAGTACACAGATGGATGCAAACGCCTAAAAAATGGGACTAATAACGAGTCACAAGGCTTATGCCCTCAAAAAATATATACAAATAGTGCTCGTGGCATGTAAAAAGTCTAAATAGGTTCAGGGCCTATGGACCCTGTTATAATAGTCCACAGCATGGGCTAAATGTCTAAACAATCGGACCCATGTTCGAGGTGCCCCCACTATATGAGGCTGCATGGAGGGCAGTAGGTCCTCTGTCTCTGCCATCGGGACTGTGCGAGTGAGTGCAGTGAAGTTCCACTCAACTCATCTAAGGACCCTCTCAGCCTCCCCGGCTGGGAGGTTCCCTGCTACTACTTCTCCCCCGACGGTGGTAATTGCAGCTTCTGGACCAGGAAAATGCCTGTTTTTTGCATAATCGACAGGTCACACAGGTCCCACATCTGCATGCAACAAATTTATACCCATCAAATACTCTAGCATACAAAAAATGATATATATAACAAAAATGACATAAAAAAATTACATATGCAAACAAAAGAACTACAAAGGTGGAGACTTACCCATCTCCCGTCACTCCTCACCAGGAGGCACGAGTATCTCAAGATCTCTAGAAAAATCTATCCCTGCATATGGGTAATCCTTGATCATAGGGATCTACCGTGACAACCACACAAAGAAGTCATCATCGAAGGACTCATTGGTCCTTCCACCACCCTGTCGCAGCAGTAATACTTCCCATCTACACACTTCAGGAAAAGAGGCCTGATGTTCTCATACTACTTCTTGAGGGCTAAAGCTTGGAAATCTCTCAAAGAAAAATGAACACAAAATCATCCTGAACCTGAAGTTCCTTTGTGTCCGTTGTCGGCAATATGTCAATTGCCTCTTCATGCACTCGAGCAGTGTGGTACTCTAGTAAAAAATCTGTGCATTCAAGCACTAGATAGCACAGTTCATCTGTGCGCGAGATGCCTGATGCAAGGCTGCTGAGCCGGTAATCCGCCCAATCAGTAATAATATCGCCTACAACAATAGGTTAGTGATCTTACTGATGGGTACCTGGGAGCTTGCAAGGTCAGTCCTAGCCTCACAGTGCTCAGCTATAAGTTCCGATATCTTACTCGGTCCTGTAGGAAATGTCCTGAAGTTGACTGGTTCCCCTCTCCTTGAGAGGCCAGTCAAAAAATAGATATCCTCAGTGGTGGACATGAGTGATTTCCCCTCTAGCATGATGGCCTCTACATCAGGGTGGTAGTAGTCAATCAAGGAATTCAGTAGCCTGGGTTGGGCTCGCATAAATGGACACAGGAAGAACTTCCGTAAACCACATTGCATCAACAAGGCAATGACATTCAGATCTCCCGTAACCAACTCATTGATTGCTTCATGCTCCATTTCCCTCCACTGGACATACATCTTGCCAACACAACAAAGTTCAGGAGGGTCAGTACTTGCACTTTAGTTCTCTTTTTGCTACAAAATGGGGGTCCATGCGAGATGTAGAGGCGACAGTCACGTGTACACGTGGGCAGCCTTTACTCTGCTCGAGTGTACACACGGCCTGTCTAGAGACAACCCACGTGTACCTAGGGCCAACCTTTTAAAAGGCCGATGCCCACCCAAAAAATGAAAGCAAATGAAAAATTGAAGAATTGAATAGGTAGATAAGGGAGTTTGTATTTACTTGGTCCAAGCAGAAGTTCATTTCATCCACTGTAGCTCCTAGAATTTTTTTAGCAAAGGGGGTCTTTTGGCTCCAGAGTCAATTTCCAAATCAACAATGGTGATAATGAGTTGCCAGCTTCTATTTATAGACTTTTTGGTCTCTTTTTGTCACTTTTTTGGCCTCCCTTATTAGTTTGTTTATACCAAAAACTATTTAGAGTGATTCAGGAGTTATATGGGAGGGATTTGATTGGGTATTGGGACACTTTTTTTGAGTTTTGAGAAAATTTTGTCGATCCATAATTTTTTTTCCAAGAATCAACTTGAGCATATAGGTTAGGTTATTACCCCAACTTTTGCGTCTCGTTGTCTTTTTCCTTTGCTATAGGATCGATCCCATTAGGTTGTGACACAGAACCATCATATTTACTTTAGAAGTGTCACAACTTGGCGATAGAGCTTACCAGAACATGGATGCCCTAGGTAGGTCCTGGTTGCATTATGGTGTCCATGCCATCTCTAAAACATTGAAGGCTTGGGAGTCCTTATAGTCTTTCATGAATATGAGTTTGAGCGTCATTTGCATGATTATTCTTCGGTCTTTGTCTCACCCTCAGGACTCCCAAAAAATAACAGGTCTCCTTTTAAACCCTTTTCAGACCCTCTAAACATGAAAAGATTACCAAGCGATCTTGTGGCCTTTCATGCTCGTTAAACTGAAATTTGAAGTCACGTCTGTTCGATGGTAGTTTACCCCTTTTTCATTCCATACGGTCAACTGTACAAACAAAGGTATACTCTATAGAACTTACGTTCTTTAGAAGAGTACTCTCAGGTATAATTTTATCCCTTTTTCGAGCCTGAGGGACTAAACTTACGAAAAATAAACCCCCACGGAGTCCATAGTTAAGCTCTTTTCAGACTCCCTAAAATTGAAAAGATCCCCGAGTGACCTTATTCTTTCACACTCATTAAATTGGTCTAGAAGAATATTCCTGACGGAGTCCATAATTAAGCTTTTTTCAGACTCCTTAAAAGTGAAAAAATGGCCAAGTGATCTTTTCCTTGTCACACTCGTTAAAATGGTTTTGAATTGATGTCTAATCGGTGCTAGTTTATCCCTTTTTCGAACCGACTAGACTATCTTCAAAAAAGGTACCCCAATGGAGTCTCGTTTTATGTTTTTTCAGACTCTCTAAATATGAAAAACCACTGAGCTTACCTTCTTTGGGCCTGTTAAACTTACATCGAAGGACATTACCATTGTGTTTTTTATCAACCGCATTTGCATACCTTATCCACCAGCCTTGTGACAGTTTGCTTCTGCGTCTTAACACCTTTGGCTGCCAGAGGATTTTTCCCGAGTATCATTTTACTAGAACATCAGTCTTGTCCTTGTGCCTTGAGCTTGTATGTTTGCAATACTCGTTCCTCCATTGTAATGTAATATTCCTTTATTCTTTTTCCACCATTATCGAAAAGAACAAAAAAATCAAATATACCCCAAAAAGAGGAAGGGAAAAGTATTTTCTTTGTTGGCAGCATAATGAGTCGCCCTTGGATAAAGCACATATGTCTGTTTGCTCATCAGACTATGGGATGTAGCACAACCTTAGGAAGCTGTTCTCGCTATATAGAGTTGTGTCCTCCATCGTTTGGTTATTCTTCCAAACATATGGAGAGTTTGCGTTGCCTCCTGCTTCGTAGACTTATGATTAAAATTCATGTTGCCTGAGTCTCATCACTTGTCGTGCTATTGTCCAAGGGAAGTTTGTCACTAAGCCTAATTCGACCCCTCTACAAAATGTCTGTTGTCTGCATACCCGACCATCCTAAACATACGATCAAGTCCTTGTTTGAAATCAATGAAGGCTTCAGTCTGATCATCAAGATTATCAAGTCCAGGACCGACAAGCCATCGAAGACCTCTGGGTAGTGCAGGCATACATTCATATTACACTCCTACCCGAGTTTTGAATATTTTGAAGTTGTTGCTCGAGATCTGAAGATCTCATCTCTAGCCATCAGGCCGAATCAAATTCTGAAAGATGGATACTCTATATGTATATCTTTCTGATTTCGAGATGTATCTCCACTGTGTATTGTTCGCGGCTACTCTTTATGTAACGACCCCTTCGTTATGTCTATGAATAGCGAAGTACCATAGGGATTTTTTTTTTTTTTTTTTTACTCTAAGAAATAAGAAATTAATAACATCACATAATTCATATCAATGCAAAAACACATGACATCATAACTAAAGTGACCCATGCTCAAAATATAAACAAACTCTACAATATCATTGCTGAACGAAATTGCAAAATATA
>SNQJ01S0247057.1:0-13086 GCA_010110895.2 Picea sitchensis
TAAGTTGAATTGAGTTATCCCATTGATCCACCTTTACAAAATACAAAAACATTCATTTCTTAAGTTACCAAGCACCTTTGGTCTGCAACCACAAAGGGTTTCTTGGAGTGATAACGGATAGCTTTCTGCTAGCAAAGGCTAACGAGTGGTCAATATCTCCTGCTCCTGGTTGTGCTAACACTGCTCCTAATGCAATAGAAGATGCATCAATATGCACATGAAATTCCTTACTCCAATCTGGGAAAACCAAGATAGGTGCAGTAACCATTTTCTATTTCAGTGTGTCAAAGCTTTGCTGGCATTCTTCTATCCATTGAAACTGACAAACTTTCTTCAAAATATTCTCCATGGGTGTTGTGATATGTGAATAGCCTTTAATGAACTTCATGTAGTATCCAGTATGTCCCCGCGCAATGCAGAGCTATTTGAATGAAGTAGGAGGGGGTAAATAAACTATAATGGAAATCTTAGATGGATCTACCAACAATCCCTGCTTACACACAATATGGCCTAGCAGCACTCCAAAGGGTGAAAATAAGATGCACTTCTTCAGGTTCAGGGAAATCTGACATTGCCTGCACTTATCCAACATTAGTCTTAAACATTCAATATGATTTTGCAATAAGCTAAAAATGATCTAGTCATCAAAGTTTGCTTCCAGAAATTTATGAAAAAACTCCTTGAATGCTTCGACCACCACCCTAGAAAAGATGGTTGGTGCATTCTTCAATCCAAACGACATCAGTGTATATTGGTAGGATCCCCATTCTGTGGCAAATGTGGTCTTATGACGATCTTCTTTGGCAATCCTGATCTGATGGTATCTTGAAAAGTCACTTGTAAAATAATATACCTCTTGTCCTCCTACATTATCTAACACTTCATTAGTAAATGGTGTAGGGAATGGGTCATGTAAACATGCATCATTCAACTTCCTGAGATCTATGCAGGTCCTTATTTCTCCAGTCTTCTTATCCTATAACACCATAGGGTTAATCCATTCTGACTCTTCAACAGGTTCTATGATTCCTGCTTCTAACATTCTGTTCAATCTTCACTTTCTCCTTATATTTAGGGTTCAATATGTAAGGTCTTTGTTTAAATGGCCTTGCATCTAGTTTCAAGGGGATCTTCATCTCTCCCATGGGCCCTTTAATGCCCTTTATATCAATGAACTTGATTGGAAACAAGTCCTGATATTCATGCAGTAACTCTATGATCTTATCAATAGTAGCATTGTCCCGGTAATCTCTAACATTAGCAAGCTTAGGTGCTTGCTCTGTTCCAATATTAACTTTCTTGATTTTGATTGGTTGTTCAATAAAAGGTAGTTCGACTCCTGGTCCTTATATGTTTCATTTTCCTTATGTTTCTGTGATGTTCACCTTCCATCATCGTCTTCATTGGCATTGATATTGCAACATCCTTGCAATTTCTAAAGAGGTGCAGTCCATTCATCTTCTTCTTGCTCCACAGGGAGGCTAGGGGATTCCTCAAATAATTTTTGTCTTACAATCTGTAAATCATGATCTACCATAGGGTACTAACTTTCAAACAAGAATGTAGCTACGAATTTTTGTGTCATACCTTGCCAATCTGCAGTGGTGAGGCACAGTTCCTCTTCAAGGTACTAGTTGATAGACATTGTGTCTAGAGTATTAATGAATTTATGCACCCATGGCTATTGAGGAATGCATCTCCAGGCCTCCTCATAGCTTTGCACATGGAATTTTGGGCATCTTTGACCTATGTACCTAACTTCACATCCTTTGACTTGTTTGGAAAATCGCATTGTCATCAAAGTGCGACATTGTATACAGTTCGTGATGTTCATTTTATGTGTTCCCCACCATCTTGTTGGAGTAACTTCCAAAGCCTCATCTAGTGCCAACAATCTCTTTTGTACTGGTACAGTTTCTTAAAATTCCAATAAGAAAGTTTCTAAGTGATTTAAACCATCAAACGTGGGTAAATTACTTACTGTTGTGTCGATCCAGCGAACTTCTCTGGTCAATAAAGCACATCACTGTGCAAAAAATTCATACATCTTGTTCTGCTAGTTCTCTAGTTCTTCTTCTAAGTCGGATGAGCATGCGGTACCACTTCTCCAGCTCAAGTTCCCATCTACTGTAGGATTAATGTAATCCTGCTATCTTGCAGTCAATTTGTATATATTCTCTAGCTCATAGGTGTGGTCCTCTTCTCTAATGGGCTCTGTGTATCTGGGACCTTCATCAGGATCCAAAGGTGTGATGACCCTAAGGCCATCACCTTGAAACTTCATTCTTCTTTTCTTCAATTCAACAACAGTAGAATTGTTGAAATCCTAATCAATTCCTAACAACACGGGGTAAGGACAACTATCATCGACTATCCCAATCATCTCGAAGTCCACAAATGTTCTGACCCCATCGATGTCCATAGGGACATGTTCTAGTATTCCGAATGGGCTAACAACCTGTTGATTGACCATCCTAATCCTGATGGGGGAATATATAAACTTAGGTTTTCCCATCAGTGCCTAGGTCTGCTTCTTCATCACATTGACCTCTGATCTTAAGTCGAGGACCACATAATCTATATCATATTCTCTAATTTGAGCGTTAAGGTGTAGTTCCTTATTTTTCCTTCTCTTTTTGGATAGTTGATGTACTTCTTTATTCAGCAGAGGATCTACCTTTCCTAGCTCATACTGTCTGATCAAGTTTTGGAGCTCTTTTACAATGCTCTCATCCTTTATCAAATTAATGCACGTGCATAAAAATTCCATGAGTCTGCTTACCTCTTTTCCTTCTCCAGGCGAAGCGGACTGATCAAGGAATTCAACATTCTCTCACTTCTGGTTGTGCCTTTGATGAAGAAGATTGATCTATTCTAAATTATTTTCTTGCCTCTTGAAATGTATTCTTCTCTCTCTCTGGATCAAAATCTTGTGTCTTCTCCCCAACTTTTCTAACTCCTGATTGTTATATATTCTTTCCTGGAGTCACCCTGTCTTCTCCTGTATCAGTGCCTCCTCTAGTGATAACAACAACTCTGGGATCTACTTCGTGAGGTTATGTTGTGATTAGCTGTACTTTTTGGTTTCCTCCTTGTCTTTCCTGAAGTTTGGCTAACAACGCAGGACAATCTTCTATGACATGTTCAAATGAGTTGCAGTAACTGCAAGTGGTACAAGTCTTTTGATAGTCCCTTGCCAAATGACCTGAATGTGCGTAGTTATAACAAATGATATGACCTCTATTTCGACCCATACCTCCTCCTCATCCTCTTCCTCTAAATCCACTAGGAGGGTTGAAGTTTCCTCTTCCAGGGTAATTATACTGCGTAGTGTTCCTGTCATGATGTACTTCTCCTTGAATTTTGTATATATCCCTTGACCTTTCATGCATGAGTTCATAGGCCCTACAATCCCTATCATCATGCCCTACTGATTTACAGAATGTGAAACACAAATTTGTGGGTGTCTGAACATAATTTTTCATGTAATAACATTCACCAGACGATGTCTATTTCTACATACCCCGCACCACGGTAAGGTAACTTGCTTCAAAGGGCTCGAAGCTCCAAATGCCAAGTACTCGTGAAATAGGGGGCAATGATCCTTGTCATGGCCTTCCGATTTGCATCTAATGCACTAGATATGTTATCTTTTATCTTTTCCCTTGTCTTTCTTCATATCTTTGACCTGCAAAGACAATCTAGTTAACTAACTTAAAATTTGACTCATACCTGAGATGGATTCTCCCATAGGGGTTGATTCTAGCTTCATAGAAATATCTAGTGCCTCAGCCTACGAAGCAATCTTCTGTTGCATCAGAGGGACTCTGATGTGTGGTAAAAGGGAAGCAATGAACCATTCTTTGTTCTACTCGTCTGGGATCTGAAAATTCAGTTGACCCGTTAAGTTTTTAAACCTATGATCAAACTCCCAAATAGGTTCATCTACTCTTTTCTTGATTTCTTTCAACTCTGTAATGTATTGTGACTTCGACTTGGGTTTCTTGAATTCTGCAACCAATGCATTCTTGATCTCATTCAGCAGTTTAGGTTGTGCAATTCCTTGGACAAGTTTCATGTACCAATTCAGTGTACAGTATCTCAAGGTAGTACTAAATATAGCTCGTTTAATAGCTTCATCAGTGACATTCTTAATACACCATATGGCTTCACATAGAAACCAATGTTGATCAGGATATTCATATCCGTCTCCTCTAAATGTGGGTAACCTCATCTCATCTTCCATAGATATTCCTAGGTTTCCTGACTGAGTGTGCGTTGAACGACTTGTACCAATGCTTTGAGTGTTCTCATAACTTAGGTTACTCTGGTTTCTTAATGTTGCTGACACAAAAAGGGGTGTAATAACACTTACTTCAATAGTTTACGTAGTCCTTGAAGTTTATTACTGTTCTCGATGAAGTTCTTCAATATTCTCTTATTATACCCTAGCGAACCCTGAATGTTCCTCGTTCAAAAACTCTTCTTATTATCCACTATAGAACCCTTCTTCTTGTGTTGGTATGTGACTTTGCTCGAACAAGTTCACCAGAGGAACTTCTCTGAAGGTCCTCCCATTACACGTGTGTCTGATCTCTGTGTCGTTGTCACTGTCTGAATTCTTGAACATTATCCTTTTCATTCTGACCCACTACTGTATCTTCAAGATGTTCTTCTCATGCAATAACATCTTGATTTTCAACTTCAAGAAGTGTACAAATTTTCCTCTAGTTCCTTTAAAGAAATATCTCTATGCTTGGCTATATGATTCTACCCTATCAATAGCAAAATTTGTGATATACCCTCCAATGGTACTATCAAACCAATGATATACTTCTCTTGACACTGCGTTATCAACTCTTTTGACCTTCTTGATCAACGTCGATGTCCAAACCACAGGCAGTCTAGATCTGATCTCAAACTAGGTGTCTGCTAATCTGGCCAACCACTCATATAGTTCCTTATAAATTCCTCTAAAGAAAATATCGTGTATATCAGTAAAGATATACCTTCCCAACCAATCTTTTGTGCTAATATTAGGGTTCTTATTCTAAGCTTCTGTGAAGTCCTCCTCCTATTCTTCTATCCACTTCTGAATATCTTTCTTCGATGGAAACCACCTTGACGTTCCCTCAAGAAGATCCTGGTCCTAGAAACAGAACCATTTGTTGGCACAGGGGTAGACCCAGGGTTCAAATCTGATAGTGCACCAACAAGCCCTAACTACTGGCCCTTTCAGCAACACCTGCAAAGCATATGCAGTCTCACCCGAAGTAGCAATAGGGGGTTGCAGGACGAAAGTGTCTACAATAAGAGGAAATGAAAGTGGAATCAAGCCAATCACACAAGGAGATCAAACTATCCTTCCCAAAAATAAACCTACTTTGCACAGTTATAGATCATATCTAACATACTAATACAATAACAATATATCATAGAACAAAAGAACACAACATAAATCACACACAACAACAAGATGTATGTGGTTCACCCTCTCCCTAGGGATACATCCACAGAACTGGGCTTTATAATATATTAGGTGAAAGCTTACATTTCTATCTGCGCTCTTGGCTTGCATATATCTCTCCTCTCTTTTCTCTATCTCTCTTCCCTACGCACCCAACTGCAGGGTTGATCTTCACACCCAGCTGAATATCTTACAACACATACTTCTCTCTCCACACAATACTTCTCTCTTAGTAATAAAAACGATCACTCATCATCACATAATCGAACTAATGATGACCCCATCCCAGGTCCTCTTGACCTTTATTTATACATTATAATAGCTCACCGATAGCCTTAGGCCGAAGCCTAGGTGTCTAAAACCCTAGATACCAAAACCCCAGGTCAACTTGACCCGTGTTTCCAGGGCTTCGTCGACCTGTCTTTCCTTCCTTCCTGGGAGGTGCTCCAAAGAATCTACTGGTGGATTTTTCCATTTGCTGAGTTGTCCACGATCCATCTTCCTTGTTTATTTGTCTTCCTCAATATCCACATCCAATGGCTTGCTTTATCTTACTTCTCTTCGTCTTTTCTACTCTTTTTCTCACTTCGACCCAGTATCAGTCACTGTGTCATCCACACAGTTCGTATTTCGTCTTTTCTTCCTTAATCTTCGCTTACTTTTAGAACCAAGGGACAATAGGCGATCAAAAAAAATATTGATGAAGACAAAGGGAAATAAATGATGGATTTAGAAGAAGAGGAAAACACTGAAATATATGGAGAAGTGGATCTTGAAGAAGAACTCATTTGTGCCTTAAGTGAAATAAAGAAGCTAAGGAAAAAGAATTTGAAACAAAAGGAGCAACTGCAAAAATATGAGAAGAGGATCATGATTCAAAATACAAAATGTTATAAAGTCTTGAAGAATCATAAAATATTATCATAAGCCTAAAATTTCAATTAGAAGAGGCAAGAAGGACAAAAAAAGTGGTGAGAATCCAACTAAAGAAAAAGGAAGAAAACTGCGAAGAGCTAGAATCTAATATTGTTTCCTTAAGAAAGGATTTAGAAAAATCAACTTGTCAGTTGAAAAAAATCTTGAAGTTTGAAAAGCGTACTAAAATATTAGGTGATATCATCAATTTTCAAAGATCTCCATTCATTAAGAATGGTCTTGGATATGATGTTGTTGTTTCCTCACTACCTACACCCAACCTTACTATAAGCAAGGAAGTTCTATTTGTTGCAGGAGGAGTTCAGACTGGTTTTCTAGAAGAACAACCTAATGATTGCGTTGAACATATTGATGAGATACATACTCCTTACATGTCAGTGATTGATGATACCGTCAATTGTCAAAGGTCTCTGTTCATTAAGACTGGTCTTGGATATGATGTTGTTGTTTCCTCCCTACCTACACCCAACCTTGCTATAAGAAAGGAAGTTCTATTTGTTGCAGGAGGAGTTCAGATTGGTTTTCTAGAAGAACAAACAAATGATTGTGTTGAACATATTGATGAGCTATATACTCCTCACATGCTAGTGATTGAGCATGTTGTTACAAATGGAATTGTTGTTGATATTCCAGGTTTTTCTACTCTCGTAAGTGAACCTAACCCTGAACCTACTTCCTCTAATCAACCAACACAAAAATATGTGCCTTATCATCATCCTCACCATAAAAATTGAAGGAATGACAATCATGCTTTCAGATCATTGTAGAAGATATGTGAAAGTCAGAATTGTGGACCAGTGTTGACTACTAGGAAAAATTGTGGTTGGATTGATGGATGGTCATGGAATCATTTGACTAGATGTTTGAGGAATTCATATAATTGTGTATCATCAAATGTACATTCGTGCAACACTTCTCTTACTTACTAATGATTTCCTTGGAAGTGGTCAACTTGGAATTGACCCGACATGACAATCGACTAGATTTTTGACTGGATTGTCCGTCAACTGGAAGTTTTGACAAGAAATATTGTTGCTACTTATTGATCCCTTAGAGGGTGAATACTTAACGTTGTTGATATGAAAACCCAAGTGATGTCTTCTTGTTGACTTGACCTGGATTCATTGACACCAACCCAACCATGTTTGATTATTGTTGGATATGTACTCCTACTTATGTTGGATACAACAATTGATTATCTTATGTTGTTGGTGACAATGTTTAGACTTATTCAGGACTATTGATTACATAAAAAAATGCAAGTGGAGGACATTATATTCTGGGCATCATGCATATAATTTTCATTCAGTATTCTGGACAGTCCTTCTTCAAACCTTAAAGGATTTTTTTATAGATGGGAATGAAATTTGATGATATCTCTACACATTTATCCAAGGAAGCCTCAAAATCCTTTGTGAGTGGTGTATGAAACTTTGGGAGTTGGCATGGTTTGAGGTATCTACTGTGAAAAATAAAATATAAGTCCACATAGATATTCTATACATTGTGACCAACATTGACCATGTTTAGAAAAGTTTTTTTGAAGGAAAAATGGATGGTCGTTTGATGACATCCAAGCACTACCAAACCATCAACATACGTTTGAAGTGGAAGATCCCTTAGAAGCTATGAAGGAATATAAAAACTTGAAGATTCAAAGCACATGGAAGATGGACTATTTTTCTTGAACAAAAATATGCCATTCATTTTTTAGTAGTATATTGTGAGAAAATGTTGAAGGCAACCAATCCTATTAGTTGTGAATAGCTAATAGTACTGTGATAGTGAAACATATAGCAAGTCTTTGATATTTTTTTAATAAGTATAAAAATGAACTAAATGAATAGTTTATGAGAGTGATGGTTAAAAAAATAATACTCAACAATTACAACAACAAAATATAGTACATACACAAGGGGGAGATACTTCAGAAAATTACAAGAGAAAGCACAGTCTAAGGGGGAGCAACACAACAAAAGGAACTATGCAGAAAAGGACGAAGCATATTTCCATCAAGTACCACTTCCTAAGAAGAACATTTAGCCAAACTTAGTGTCAAGATAGAATAGATTTCCACCAAGGAACAAGTTGTAGATACTTTTACCAAACCCCTTCCCAGAGAAATATTTGAATATCTCAGATAGAAGTTGGGAGTTTTATCCCTCTCATGTTCTTAGACAAGAAGCACAAATTAGGGGGATCATACCTTTTCCATTGATGTCAAAGGGGAAAAATTATAGACAAGGGGCGAGTTGTAGAAATGGGAAGGAGAATTACAAATAGGGAGAATTGCAGACAAGGGAGAATGATTTCTATTTTTGGAAGATGATGTGTTTTTTAGTACATGATTGATATCAATGACAAAGGGGGATATTTTTAAATAAATTTTCATTGATGTCAAAGGTAAGTAAGTATTCAAATATAAATGTGACTTAAATAAATACCAAAGTGGAAAATTTAAGTGGAAGTGGAGTTTACGTAAAAGTGGAGTAAACATGAAAGTGGATTAAAATCAAATACAAGTGTGACTTTAATAAATACAAAAGTGGAAAATTTAAGTGGAAATGGAGTTTACATAAAAGAGGAGTAAACATGAAAGTGGATTAAAAAAAAAGGTAAAAGTGAAAGTGAAGTTTATGTAAAAGTGGAGTAAAACATGAAAACATATTAAAAAAGGTAAAAGTGAAAGTGCACATGGACTTAAAACTATGGTGGTATTTTACCCATGGTATGGTAAAAAGGTTAATTAAAAATAAAAAGGGGGGAAATCAATTATTATTTAATAAAAGTCATGAATTTTCAAAAGAACATGACTTTTCATGTAAAGCTCATGGTAAAGTATAAATGAAGAAGAGGGTTATGAGAAACAATGTGTGTGTGGATGTAAAATGTAATATTCTTATGCATACCATTTGAGGAATGACGATTGCATATCATTCAATAAGTGATGATTAAATATTAGCGAGATATTAGCAGATCTTGAGAAAGTATAAGAAGTGAGTGTCGAGCAGATCTGGCGAAAGAAAAAGGAGTGAGTGATCTGGCGAAAGCAGAAGTAGTGATACCAATGCATATCTAGAAAAAGTAGAAGAAGTGAGTACAGAGGGGATCAATGTCTCCTATAGGTCAGTTCCTACAAACAACATAGGGGATTAGTGTCTCATGTACGTCAGTGCCTACAAACAACAAAGAGGATTGGTGTCTCCTGTAGGTCGGTGACTATAGACAACATAGGGGATTGGTGTCTCATGTAGTTTAGTTCCTATAAAAAACATAGGGTATTTTTGTCTCATGTATGTCGGTGCCTACAAACAATAGAGGGGATTGATGTCTCCTGTAGGTCGGTGCCTACAAACAATAGAGGGGATTGGTGTCTCCTCTAGGTCAGTTCCTACAAACATCATAGGGGATTAATTTCTCATGTAGGTTAGTTCCTACAAACAACAATGGGAATTGGTGTCTCCAGTAGGTTGGTTCCTACAAACATTTGTAACAGTAGGTTGGTTCCTACAAACTTTTGTAAATGTAGGTTGGTGCCTACAAATTTATAAAAACAAAGTTTGTGGTTTTCTCTTGAAAGAGTTTCCACATTAAATATTTTTTTATTGTTGTTGTTACATTTATTTTATTTATTCATTATGGTTTATCAATGTTAAAAATAAAAATATATCCTTATATTGATTCACCCTCTCCCCTCTCAGTATAAGTGTGTGCTCAACACAAACAATTTTTCTCTCTTGAATTTTTTAATTGTGAAAATTTATTGGGGATCCATAATTTGATTTGTAGGTATTATATGTAGGATGTTGGTGTAGATACAAATATATTTGAGAGGTTTTATGATAGGCTCTTCCTCAACCCGATGATATTTTATGTTGAACAAAGAAACATCTGGTTCTCTCTTTGGAATTTGCGTGTAGTGTTTTCAATTCTGGATAGTGTAGACTTTCAGAAGCTTCGTAAGGTGATGCATTACCACAAGGAGATGATATAGGAAAATATAAGTTCTCTACTCACATTATCTTATAAAATTGCATATATTGAGTAGGCCCAATCGTCTTAGTCAACCAATATCATGAAAATTTTAGTGATTTAGAAGCCGTGGCTTGAATCTAGAAACATATTGCTAATGGATATGGTATTTTAAACTTATTCAATTCATGTAATCTCTAACAATGGATTCCAATAATAGAGAGACATATATCTCTCTTCAAGCAGTGTTGAAAGAGGAAGAAACAATCCACCAACTAAAAAAACCCATGGATATTGAAGGACAAAGTTCCCCTCAATCAATTGAGGGGTAAGAACAAGTTGGTAGTGTTCTTGTCTGTCACTGAATTATGTATTTTCAATTCATTTATGTCTTAGGAGTCTATGTTAACCAGGCCAGATGTATGCCCACATGGAAATTTTACATTGTAGTTTGTGGGAATTGTTTTGATGGTCTTACCGAGAAGTGTCATTTTTTGTCAAGTAGTCAAGAACAAGCACTATGTAACTTGATGCATGCTTCACCTGTAGCCTTTTAAATTAATACAATTTTTTTCTAGTTAAAAAAAAGAATTATAATTAAAAAAATTCAAGTATTTTCCATAGGTGTGGATAACATTTGTTGAGGCATTACATTAGTGAATTAAAATAATACATTAAACATGGGTTTTTCTTAAAACTTCTGAAAAATGTTAATGAAGCTATGCAATTTGTTTGTCATATTCAAGCCAAGGATATTGATATTAATTTTTTCCATTGTGTTAAGCCCTCAAACACTTCCCCAAGTTCACAAAACTTGGTTACCCCTCCTTTCATCCAATTCCTTGAAGTTTTGGTCTATGTTGGTTTTCAGGGTAACTGCTTTTCCATCTAGACTATGCACTTGAAGTTTCAAAGACCAAAAGTTTTCATGCTTAGAATTTTCTCCTATTTTATTCTACCCTTTGTTAATTATGAAGGCTTATCTTGTGTTAAAAGGATCCTTTGTTAAAGTGTTTAATCTTTCTTAGTTCATCAAAACATCCTTCTTCTTTATTGGGATCGAACCCTTTGTAACTCATTTGTTTGAAATTATTTGAAAAATATTTCATAGCTTTCAAAAGTTTTTTTTTTTTTAAATCCATGAACAATTCACAAAATCCAAATGACTATTTATTTTATTTCCAATTCTTTTGAACTCTTCTTTATGAAAGTTTATGAAAGTTTTTCACTACTACAAGAGATATTCTTTTCAAAACTTGTGAAATGCCTCTACCCACTTCATAAAAATTTCAAATAATATTCGCTTACCATGATGCAAAGTCTTTGAAGTATTTGGAAAGAAATTTGTTCCTCCATAGACTTTTGGAAACTTCACAGTTTTCAAAAATTTTGTATCTTCAAACCCTTGATAACTCTTCATGGTTGCATCAAGAGTCTCCTTTGTGGAGCTTGTATTCGAAAATGGGTCAACTTACCTTCACATTCATTTTCACAATTGTCAAAAATATCATATGTTATACATTTGATAATGTTTCAATGAAGTTGTAAAAGAACATTCTGTTAAAGGTTGCGAACAATCACCCAAGCAATGATTCTTCCAAAAGGTTTCTTCCTTTATAAACCTACTAGCACTTTGCAAATCTTAAAATGAATCCTTGTGCATTGTTTTCCTATGACAATTTTACATGATCATAAAAGGTTCTTGTTTCATAATATCATGAACACTTCTTTCAGAATCTTGCAAATAAGTAGACTCTCAAATATTTAGAGGAATGGTCATTTGGTAATCCTCCTCCCATGCCTAGGAATAATCATCCTGCAAAGTAAGAATAGGTTTATCAAAATTCCAAGTAGCACTTTGTAAAAACTAAAAAAAAGGAAATATTCAAACCTGTGTGAAGTCCTCAATGACGTGTGAAGTTTGCTTTGAATCCCATGCAACTATAGCAAAGAATGTATCTTAGACAATCATGGAAAGAGGATGAAATTGTTGGATTACTGAGAGGCGGGGTGAATCAGTGATAGAGGAATTTAATCTTTTTAACAATATAATGAAAGTGTTATATCAGTGTAGAATTATCATCCAATAATTGCAGAGCAAATAAAAAATGAACAAATGAGCAATCATACACATACACAATACAAAATACACCAGTGTTTTTACATGGAAACCCAAACCGTGAGAAAACCACACAATGATTTTTCTTATATTCCTTGAAGAATTGCATTCATTGGAAGCACAAAATTCCTTTGTTTTCTAGCTGCAACTGGAAGGAGGCTTCAACCCCCTAGTTTTTCTTGCTACAACCTGAGGGAAGCTCCAACTCCCCAACTCTCTAGCTACAACCAGAAGGAGGCTACAACCCCCTAAGTTCTTTGGATACAACCGAAAGGTTGCTACAACCGCCTACCCTTGCCCCGTCCAACCGCCCTAAAATATAAATGCCAAATGTAGACAACCTGTCACTGTCACTAAATAAACAACTGCCACTGTCAACCTGTCACTTTCAACCTGTACCAATAATCCTGTAACAACTTGTACCAATCAACCTACACCAAACAACTTGTACCAATAACCTGAACCAACATGTACCATGCATCAACCATACATCAACCTTGACTCATCAAGATGTACCAACATCATCAACTATACACCTCATATATGTGCCAACTCATCAACTATACACTTCATGTATGTGCCAAATCATCAA
>SNQJ01S0247058.1:0-13086 GCA_010110895.2 Picea sitchensis
ATATGATTCTTTCCTATAAAGCTTGTTTTGTTTTATTGTATGATTCCTTGATCACATACATAGGTTTATATTGAGTTTATGCTATTGTTATCACTTTGGATGGTTGTGTTTTTTTGCAGGTTCATCATCATACGAGCATTGGAACGGATCTAGGATGGCGATGGCGAGAGGAAGTGGCATTTAAACGGTATGTCACCTATCCCTCTTTAGTTAGTAAATTCAATATTTAAAACTTAAGGAAAGCGTCATGTTCTGTCCTGTTTTGTTCTAGATCTAGGTGCATCTAGGGAGATCAGTTAGTGTCCGCACCTACCGATTAGTCTGATAACACGCGGTCTGCAGCCTTCCCTGGGTAGAAGTCTTGCGGTTCGGGTCCCTGCATGCTCAATACGGTGATCTTGTGGATCAGTGTCGGATCGATGATGATGCATCTGTATAGACACATATAGCCACCATGGAAGCAACACAGTGGGATATTAACACACGCGTTAACCTCCTGGTGCCTTCCAAAGTGTGGTATCTTCATTACGTTCAGGACAGTGGACTGTGTGAGGTCCATAGTCCATGGTTGGGGAATTATCCTTGAGTTCTTCCCCTTTGTCCTGGTCAAATACTTGTGAGGAGTGAGCATATTGTGGTTCTTGCGATCCCCTAGGTTGAAGTCATTGAATTTTATTGCCATGATCTTATCCAACTCCAGTCGAACTGTATGTATCCCCTTTGGGAGGTACGCAGTAACCAAAATGTAACCGAAGTCTCTGGGGACACTATCAAGACTCACCACACCGGCCAAAGGTGGGATGTAGTCGGGCAGGATAGTCAAGACTAACTTCGTGTTCACCAAGTCATCTCGATGCTTAGTTCTTTTCTCAGCTGCGGGTCAGGATGGTCCAAATTCGCGAGAAGCCGATGGAGAGGCTTGCACTCCTCTCATCGATGAGGCTTGAATTCCTATGGACATTACTTTTTTGGCCATTAAATCGATTATAACTTATTCTACGGACTTCTCTGTGGTGTTGAGTTCATCCGACATGCACGCTCAAGATCGGATAACACAGGTCTATGAATGAATGCTCAATACAATAGAACAGGTGTCGATCTCAGTAAACACAACACTGTAGCAATGAGTTGGCTCGGATACAATTCAAAAAAGTATTCTCGGTGCAACAGTCGAAGGACTAAGTAGACAGTGAGGTAACGAGTCTCTCCAATGGGCGAGAAGCCTTCATCAATGTAGTTATGTCCGTTACGGCGCGGTCCCAACGGTCTGATGGCGAGCTTTCTGGTCATAATTGTTGTTCTAACCATTCAGGGGCATCGATCTAACGGTCATAATGCCTCCAAAAATTATATCGTTCCACCATGGCGAAGTGCCATGTTGCATTGTTCTGATATCCCGGTGAAGTTCCAGTTTTGAAAACCTTCCTTCTGCGAAGTTCCCTATGGAGTCTCCTACAAATTTTCTATCTTTGCTCTCTTCTTACTGAGCTTTCTAGCCTTCTTCCCTGTGATCTGCATCTTGGTATTCCTCTTTCCATTTTGATTCTTATATGTACTCAACATAGGGCACATAGCTTCACAAGTCAAGTAGAATACTGCACACTAGGGCAACAAATCTACGCACAAATCACCTGGATTGTTACCAATTGGAGCTCAAATCCCTAGGCGGTGTTACTTTGCCTTGTTTCTGCTGATCTTCTTTTTCATTGGTCTCTTCTTTATCTACTTCATCATCACCTCCTCATCCAGGTGATTCTGAAGTGGTTTCTTCTAAGGCACTACTCAGCTGCTAGACCTCTTCGGTCTTCTTCCTTCTGCTAGTTCCAGGTGTATCATGTGCTTCATGAGTGGTCTCCAGGCTTCCAATTTGTTCAGGTTCGGACAGTTCTATGAGGTTAGCAGGGATAAGGAGCTCTGTAGGCCAGTCCTTTTTTATCTCTTCTAGGTTCTCCTTTGTGAGCTTATAGTATGACTGAAGCTCTTCTTTACTCTCGTATGTGCGCGCAGTTATGTAGATAAAGTGTCGATCTGCGCAGAACTTCATAAGGGGTCTAAACTGGTGCAGAGTGTTTGGTGTCATACGAGGGAAAACTTTAATAACCCTCTTTAACTGGAGATAGTATGTATGGAATACCGTGTTTGACTGCCATTTTTTCCCCATATCACTCAAGTACCAGAGCGTGGTGAACTTCGCAGAGAGCGGCTTGAACAATTCAATGTCTGGGAAGGTCGTACCTTCTAACATCTCCCATGCAGTAAACGCAATGAGGATCAGCAACTAGCTAAAGTGGAACTCATAGCCCTAATCTTGAGCTTCACGGCAGTCCAATTCTAACAGGTTGACTAAGTACTTTTCCCAGTTCATCTGTAGTCATTCCACGCATTTTCCAGCGAGGTCAACAACAAACCTGTGACACGCGTATGTCTGTTCTTTCTCACTATCTTTCCTGCAATCAAATGGAAGGCCAGGTGCACTGTGCCATTCTCGATGGAGGCTACCTTGTAGCCTCGCGTCCCCTTTTCTACATCACCATATGTGTCTTTAATCCTCTGTGCCAGTGCATAGTCTGCATCCTTCCCTGGGTAGAAGTCTTGCGGGTCGGGTCCCTGCATGCTCAATCTGGTGATCTTGTGGATCAACTTCGGATCAATGGTGATGCGTTTGTCTAGCCACATATAGTCACCATGGAAGCACGATAGAGGAGCTTAACACAGACGTTAACCTCCTGGTGCCTTCCAAAGTGCGGTATCTTCATTACATTCAGGACAGTGGACTGTGCGAGGTCCATAGTCCACGGTTGGGGGATTATCCTCGAGTTCTTCCCCTTCATCCTGGTCAAATACCTATGAGGAGTGAGCATGTTGTGGTTCTTGCGATCCCCTAGGTTGAAGTCACTGAATTTTAATTCCATGATCTTATCCAACTACGGTCAAACTGTACATATCCCCTTCGGGAGGTACGCAGTAACCAGAATGTAATCGAATTCTTTGGGGACACTGTCATGACTCACCGCGTTGGCCAGAGGCGGGATGTAGTCGAGCAGGATAGTCGGGATTAACTTTGCATTCGCCAAGTCATCTTGATGCTTGGTTCTTTTCTCAGCTGCTGGTCAGGATGGTCTAGATCCGCGAGCAGTCGACGAAGAGGCTTGCACTCCTCTCGTCGATGAGGCTTGAATTCATGCGGACATTACTTTTTCAAACGTTAAATCGATTAGAACTTCTTCTATGGACTTCTCTATGGCGTTGAGTTCATCCGACATGCATGCTCAAGATCGGATAAATCAGGTCGATGAATGAATGCTCAATGCAATAGAACAGGTGTCTATCTCAGTAAACACAGTGCGGTAGCAATGAGTTGGCTCAGATACAATTCACAAAAGTGTTCTCGGTGAAACAATTGACAGACTAAGTAGACAACGAAGTAACAGGTCTCTCCAATGGGTGAGAAGCCTTCATCAATGCAGTTATGTCCGTTACAGCGTGGTCCCAATGGTTTGATGGCGAGCTTTCTAGTCATAACTATTGTTCTAACCATTCTGGGGCATGGGTCTAACAGTCATAATGCCTCCAACGGTTATATCACTTCGTCGTGGCGAAGTGTCATGTTGCGTTGTTCTAATATCCCGACGAAGTTCCAGTTTTTCAAACCTTCCTTCTGCGAAGTTCCCTCTGGAGCCCCATGCAAGTTTTCTAGCTTTGCTCTCTTCTTACTGAGCTTTCTAGCCGTTTTCCTTTTGATCTGCGTCTTGGTATTCCTCTTTCCATTATAATTCTTATCTGTACTCAACATAGTAACTTTGCGTTGTTGAGATTCTTCCATAGGGTTAGAGAGTAGTACTTTTTATTTGTCTAGTGTAGGTGCTCTACTCTTCTGTACAGACAGATATTGTAAATCTTCTTGGGTTCTTTCATCTTCGACATCTGGATTGCTAGTCCTCAGTAGCTTTGAATGGTCCTATTGTTCTTTCAGTAAGTGTCTTATTCTCTTAGTCATGAAGTCTCTTAGGTCTTGTTTTTTTTGTTCTAGGGATTCCTCTTCTTTTCTTCTGGTCTGATCCTTCTCAATCCAGGTTTTTCCTAGTAACATAGCAAATGGGGTGTTACTCTCAATAAATTTAACAACCTAAAAATCTTTCTCTGTCGAATTTCTATGAGCACTCATAGATATCTGGGTAAGTCTTCCACATAGGATTATAATATTTCCTCTAAATAATCCCATTCCTCCCAATGAAGGACTCATAGCAGGTTTTCCTAAAATTTCCTAGGTTCTTTCTGTCATGATATTCATCTGTGTTTCCTCATCCAGAACACAATCAATGTCGAAGTCTCCTATTCTTGTTTCTATGAACTCTTTTTCTTTGAAGATCTATGATAAGTTGATATTTTTGTGATCATTCAGGGTTTCTTTCAATTGTATTAACACATTCTCTGATTCTTTCTGGGGTTCTTCCATGGTCTCAGTTGCTTGACCTTTCTCAAGGTTTTATTGTCTTGTATTCATTATTTCAAGCTTAGAAATCATACTAGGGAAATCCAAAACTTTGTGATCCATAGCTTTACAACAAAGACAACTAGATCTTCTACTAGGGCATTCCTTAGCAAGATGTCCCGGTCTTCTGCAACTGTAATAAAGGGTTAATCCTCTTTTTATTTTAAATGATCCCAAACCTTTATTGTATTGCGCACTAGGATCATAGTAGTTAACCCACAAAAAATTCTTTCTAGGATCCTGCATCCAATTGTTAGTTCACACATTCTTTCTATGCATAGGGATAACATATCTTTCACTATTCTTATCAAATCTACTCATATCAAATCTTCTTTATTCTAGATGTGCCCTAGTTTTCAAGCTAGGACAAAAATTATCAAACATACCTAGATCCATACTTTTGAGACAAAAATTTCCACTTATCTTACCTTTTCAATCAAAACTTTTCACTGTTATTACCTTTATCAGAGCACAAATATTTAAGATCTTACCTCTTTTCTTCAGATCTGACTTCTCTTCTTAGCACAGATCTTCAAAAGTTAAGTAGAATACTGTGCACTAGGGCAACAGATCTACGCACAGAGATTTCTCTTTTCTTCAGTTCCCAGAAATCACATTTTCAAGTCCTAGCAATGGAACCATTTGTTGTCATAGGGGGGAAGACCCAGGGTTAAACGCTTCAACAGTGCACCAACAAAACCCTAACTATCGTCCCTTACAACAACTCCTGTGAAGAAGATGAAGTCTCACTCGAGGTAGAGGCAGGGGTGGTTGCAGGACTCAGATGTCTGCAACCTAGCTGGGACACAGATATTTGATTACAAAATCTTAATGGAGCACTTAGTAGTCGTTATTCATCAGTATTTAACCTTATTTTATAGTACAGATAAACCCTAATTACAGAGCATCGCAGTATTCATCCAGATCTAATATATTCAAGCACTAAGCATATCAACACAGATCAGATCTAGCATCTTATTCACATCATTAGGCACTAAGCTATCATATTCATCTAAGCATAGATCATTACACTTAGCATAAATCAAATGAACAATAAAACATTCACAATGCACAAAGTAACCACAATTCACAAAGCAACCACAACACAAGATATACATAGTTCACCCCCAGCCTGGGGCTACATCCACCAACTCTTCTTATCTTTATTGTCTTCTGTCAATCTCCTACAGGCACAGAGCCATAAGATCCTACTCCACACAAGACAAGAGATCTGCGGGAACTTCGCTAGATCCTCCTTCCCTGAGCTAGGTCACAACACTAAGCCTTTACACAATCACTTGCACTTAGCTCTACAAGTTCTCAACATAGTATGCACAAAGCATTTACAATTTGCACTTAGCACTTAACACTTAGCAAGGTACCAAGCCCCTATTTACATCGCCTAGACATCTATTTATACATTACAAAAGGCCTAAACATGGGTAAACCCATGGGTCGACATCCCCATACCTGTTACATAGCCCAAAACCCAAAAATCCCTAAACAAGGGGCCGAGATCCCGCGATCTCCGCTTAGACTTGCACTCTGCCTTCAACAGCTTGTCAAAGTCCCAAAATAGGTCAAACATGACCAAGGATCCTCAAAACTTGGTCAAGGGCCAACAACCTATTAGACAAAGACCGTACATGTTGAATCCAATGTATAAGAAAAAAGTGAAAGCATAACTTGAACGAATGTTAGAAGCTAGTATCATAGAGCCAATGAAGGAATCTGAATGGATCAATACCTTGGTAGTCCATGAAAAGAAGAAAGGGGGGTAAGGATTTGTGTAGATATAAGGAAATTAAATGATTCTTTCTTACATGATCATTTCCCTACCCCTTTTATAGATGAGGTCTTGGAGAATGCGGGAGGCTAGGAAGCATATTCATTCACAGATGGATTCTCAAGTTATCATCAGATTAAAATAGCTCCAGAGGATAGGCATAAGACTACCTTTTCTACAGAGTGGGGATTCCACCAATATACAATTATGACCTTTGGATTGAAGAATGCACCAACTATCTTTTCAACGGTGGTCATAACTACTTATAAATATTTCAGACATAAGCTATTAGAAGTATATTTGGATGAATGGACTGTTTTTAGTCTTTTGAAATCTCGTGTGGAATACCCAAGACTAATGTTGGAAAGATGCAGAAAATGTCAGATCTCATTAAACATCAAGAAATGCATTTTCAACACACCTTTTGGGATACTATTGGGACATATAGTGTGCATACATGGTTTACTGGTTGACCCTGCTAAGATTGTTGTAATTGTGAACTTACCACCACCGAAGTTAGTGCACCAGTTAAGAGCCACACTTCGACATACATGGTACTACAGGAAGTTTATAAAGGGGTATGCACATATTAGTGTGTCGATGGAAAATATGTTGAAGAAGGACACCAAATTTCAGTGGAACGAGGATTGTTAACAGGGATTAGATACCTTGAAGGAGAATATGGTGACCGTACCTATCTCAGTGTTTCCATATTGGGAAAAGACATTTCATGTGCATGTAGATGCATCAACAATAACACTTGGAGCAATTATGGCGCATCCATGAGAAGGTGACTTAGATCATCCTATATCCTTTGCAAGCAAGAAGTTATCATAATCTTAGCAAAATTACAACACCACAGAAAGACAAGGCCTAGCCATGGTATATGCACTACAAAAATTCAGACATTACCTATTGGGAAAGCATTTTAAAATGTTCACAGATCATTTTTCCCTAAAATATCTAGTGAAAAAGACAGTGTTGGGGGGGTGGATCTGTCAAACCAAAGATTTTGAAGTAACAGTCAAACTAGGGAAGTTGAATGCAGGACAAGATCACTTGTCACGGGTAACCAATGGAGAAGAACCTACTAACTTAGAACACAACTTCCCTGATGCACAATTATTTTTAGTCCAGATAGTTGATGAGTACTTTATTGATATAATTGAATTATTGACATGAGTTGCACCAAAGGAGTTTAGTACTGCACAAAAGAAAAATATGGTAGTCAGAGCTGCAGACTATCAACTAATTTCAGGTCATTTATACAAGCTGGGAGCAGACAACATTTTGAGAAGGTGTGTATTGGAACATGAATAGCCCATGTTTTTAGCAGAAGCTCACGAAGGTATATCTGAAGGACACTATGCAGGAAAGGCTACCACACATAAGGTATTGCGCATAGGTTTATGGTGGCAAACAATTCATAAAGATGAAAAACAATATTTCCAGAGTTGTGATGTATGTCAGAAGTTGGAAAACCCAACAAGAGGGATTAGATGCCCCTAAGACCACAAGTAACTCTTCAGGTATTTGACAAGTGGGAAATAGACTTTGTCGGACATATTAATCCACCATCAAGAAGGTCAGGAGCTAGATACATCATTACTGCGATAGAATACTTAACCAAATGGGAAGAAGCAGCATCGGTCAAGGATTGTAGCACGGAGACATCAACACACTTCTTATTTGAGTAAGTGATTACAAGATTTGGATGTCCCAGGACTTTGATGAGTGACCAAGACACCCATTTTATTAATACTACCATTCATGCTATGACTAAGGAATTTGAAGTCTATCACTAGAAGAGTACACCATATCACCCTCAGACAAATGGGAAAGTAGAAGATTTCAACAAGATTTTGGAGAATGCCTTGACAAATATTTGCAATATGAAAATAGATGATTGGGATTTAAAAACACCAACAGTATTATGGGAATACAGGACTACATGCAATAAGTTGTCAGGACAAACACCATTCAGATTGGTGTATGGAAAATAAGCAGTGGTGCCATTAGAATATTTGGTACCCAGTCTACACGTAGCAACAATTAAAAATATGAAAGAAATAGGCGCAATACATGAAAGTTTAAGTCAACTAATGGAAATGGAAGAAAACAGGATTCTGGCAGGATTCCACCAAGAGGCGTAGAAAGCAAGGGACAAATTCTGGCATGACAGACACATAAAGAAGAGGAACTTTAAGGAGGGAGACCTAGTTCTCTTCTATGAAAAAATTGTTTTGCAACATCCTGGTAAGTTCATAATGCATTGGATAGGGCCATATGAAGTGAAGTATGTCACAAATGGAGGATTTGTGTAGCTAAAGGACTTGACCAGAGTAGAACTAAAAGGAATGGTGAATGGTAGTTGAATGAAAATGTATAGGGACAGTCGACCTACTAACTCTCAATAGTTGCAGCGCGGGAAGGAAGCCATGTGTATAGTGTACTATAGTAGATATTAGGAGAGAAAAACTTATAAAAAGACGTAAAAAGAAGAAAAAGACGAAAAAGGAAGACAAAAGAAGAAAAATACAAAAAGAGGAGGAAGTTGGTTGAGCATCAGGAACATGGAAAAAGTCACACGTAACAACTGATGCGGAAAAATTTGGAAGACTGCACGGAAGAAAAATTGGACACTGCGCAAATGCACAAAAAAAGTGAAAAATAATACGGCCAAACATTTATGACCGGGTCTATAAAGAGAGGAAAGCACAGGTCAGTTCCGCACTTAGCGATTTTAGAGAAAAAAAAAGAGATGAAGATCCTGAACTAGGTGAAATTGGGTAAGGAAAATAACACTTGACTACTCAATCGACAACATGACACCTCCAAAGGTTGGTGCTCCAGGGAGAAATAAGAAAGGAAAGGATGGCAGAGCCCTAGAATTTCGTAGAGATGGAATATGTCACTAGTTCTACAACATATTCACTCAGCCCGATGAGGGTAGAGGAGGAAACCTCGACAGTTTCACAAGGAGAAATGGGTTAGAGCTCCGCAAACCCAAATAGCAACACAAACCCTAACCCAGAAACACCTACTAAACCTGAGGAAGTGAAGGGCCAACAAAAGGGTCATGACAAAGAGGAGGTGTTGGTCAAGGACATTAGCAACCAGTTGGAAACTGAGGGAGAAGAAGAAGACGCGATAAAAACAATGGCAGAAGGCCACCCCATTGTTGGCTAGAAAAGAAAGGCATAGGAGACCGCATAGATCACACTCCCATACATCTCGAACACAGTGGTCACAGTGGAGGATATGCTCGGGAAAGTGGAAAAGATTAGATACTCGGACCATGATGTTTTGCGGCAAAGTTTCCAGACCTAGCAGAGGAAACTTATCTGGAGGAAACATGGGATATCAAACCCCTAGGAAGACCCATCATGGAGCCCATGCAGTGGATTACAGGGCTCTGCAATTATGGCAACATGAACCTTCTAGACATACAACACTTTGGGCGCGGTAAGAATGTGGGACTATGTGTCAAGAAGCTACTAGTCAGGGTACACGGAGGTATAATGTGGATGGATAGGCTATTCCCCATTGATATGGCCTTGATTTCCAAAATTACAGGGTTTCCTATTGTTAGTTCACAACCCGAAGAATACTTAGAGAATAAAGCGCGCGAGAAAGAACTTGTTGAGATAATAAAGGCATAGTTTGGAACCAACAAAGGGAACATGGACATCATTCTCAAAGACATCAAGGACCCTACGATGTGGTTCGCCAACAAGCTAAAGGATTTCACTTTTCTAAGGAAATGCAGGAAAGAAGAGGCCTCGGCAGGAGTCATAGCAGTCGTCGCGCACTGCGCAAAAGGGGTAATTTTTAGTTGGGCACCCTACCTAGTAAACCAATTCTTGATCAACTGCATGGATGTGCACGATCATGGAACTAAGTTCCATTGTTTCTGGCTCATAATCCTCATATATTTGGTAGGTTGGTAGGAACCAAATTTCTCAGCGTTTGTAGACAGGATAGGGAAATGATACATAGCTAGATATGAAACCCTCTAGAAAGAAAAGGATAATAAAAACCAACAAGCGAACAACCCAATGTTTGCAATGTTTCTTGAAGACATGCAACAAAAAAACACCAATGTGTGGAGGATTCATGTTGAGGTGGTCCAAGAATACAAAGGGATTTCTCGATTTAAGGCATCCAAACATCATATGTGGATCCAAACCACAAAGGTTCCGAAGAAAAAATGGTTGGAGATGAAGTACTGCGTCTCAAGGGAAGAGGCCGATTGGATCATTAAAGACTGGCCTGGGTAGTGGAAGGTGCCAACAGCCAAGACAACAACCAAACTCAAGGAGCAAGATGAGGCAGGCCCATCGACAAAGACAAGTAGCCCAACTGCCAACACCAGGAAGGCTGCAACACACACTCAAGTGTTAGGAAGTAGCGCAACACCAAAAAATACAAGGAGGAAAGAAATGGTGTCCAGGGCAGAAGTCAAGGGGGATGCCAAGAATGGAGAAACCTCTTGGCCCGAAGAGGAGGAGGCACATACATAGAAGAGTGGGGCACAACCCTCACAAGCGAAGAGAACTATAGAGCAGGAAGAGGAAACATGCAAGAATATGAAATACAATAAGAAACCTCCAGTCATCACCTTGATAGAGGACGATGTAGAGCTAGTGGCATATAAAGTCAGGACAGGGGGGGAGATGTGGTCCACACAACTGAGGCACAGAGGGAGGAGATCATGGTGAAGTTAGTGGAATTTCATGATACTCTCCAAAGGATGCATATTTTTACAGTGTAACAGGCTACATCGTAGGAGCCAGAGAAGACACAACAACCCCCTGTAGAGAAGGAACAAGAGGAAACAATGGAGATAGTGGTGAAGGGCAGCAACACTTTCATGATCAACTAGCAGATGCTATGAGTTGATGAGGAGACAACGCAAAAACCAGTTGGGGACATCGACCAACTTTAGTTTGTGATGGCACACATACCTACAAAGGCGTTATACGAGCTACAAGCAAGTGTTATGCGGGAAGTTCAAGCCAGAGCCTGCGGAGATGCCTCCAACTTGGAAGTTGGTAGGGAGGTTATAGAGATGATACAAATTACATGTGACTAGTTAAATCTAGATAAGGAGGAGGATAAGAAACGAGTAGACAGATTGGAGAAAGGACCGAAAACAATCTACAACAACATCCCAGACTATGCATAGGAGCCAAAAGACACACCTGAAGGGAGATTTCAGAAGATTACATAATTCATGGAGTAGTACAAAAAGGTGATTACATAGCCACAAAGAAATTGACTCCTTCTACACCTCTGGAAGACAAAGAGAAAAGGGAACATGAGGATACTGCGCACATCGAGAATATTATGCAGGAAGCCAAAGCAGTGCAGGAACTATATGACAGAACTACTAAAATATGGACCATTTTGGAAGAGGACGCAAAATATAGTAGTTGGACCAAAAACAGGAGAAGCTAACAACTGGCATCCGGGATTTAAGACAACAGTAGAAAGAAATGGCCATCCTCGAGAGGATGAGGAGCACTTAGGATATGAAGAACCTATAGGCAGAGTTGAAGTCTGCTCAGGCTGGAAAAAAAAAACAAGACAGGCTTAGTTGGAGCCACTACAGCAGGACACAGAGAGGATGATTAATTGAAAGCAGAGAAAGGGACAATAGATCAAATGCATGCATAATGCAGACAAGTGTTAGCAGAACACATTACAACACAAAGTACGGAGAAGTTGGCAGAGCAGAGCACCCAAGTGAAACAGAAAGTCGGTCACTTATCAAAAGTGTTTCACAAGTTGTAGATAGCCATCCAGAGTGTGAACTAAGGTGCAGTGGCTCGAGACGAGCCACATGTCAATGTTGGGGGCCTATTGGCACATGACTATTTTGGGGGCAAGCTTATTTTTGGAGAGAAAGATATATTTTTGGAGCACGTGCCATAGGTGTCAGAAAAGCAACATGTAAAAAAAGAAGGAAAAGCAGCATGCAAAAGGAGGAAAATCAATGTGGTGCACATGCAGACAGACCTAACCATGTTCGGGTTAGGGTTTTGACAAGAATGTAATGGCTATAAGTTAGTAGAGTAGTATAAATAAAGACCTAGGAGGTCTAGGAGAGGTTGGTTATTGGTGGTTTAGGAGAAGAGATATAGTTTTGAGTTGAGTAAGCTAGTTTATGAGGGTTAGTTCACAGGATATTGAGCCTGATGTGATCTAATCTACCTCACAGAGGGTATTTACCCTCCTTTTGATTGTAATCCTAAAGAATGTAATGTGCGCAACACAGATTTTGCAGAAGAATGAAAAAAAGAGCATAAGAGACATATCTTTATGGACATAGCCCCAGGGGAGTGAACCACGGTATATCTAGTGTGTTAATGTGTTTGAATTATTTCTTTGATGTTATGTTATGAATCAGTTACAAAATGAATGGTAATATAGCTAATCATAGCATGTAATCATAGTTAGATGAATGAATGAACACTAGCTTAGATGAATGGATAATGATATTGATGTATGAGGAAAAGAATCAACAGACAGTCTCAATCCCTTCCTAGACAGAAAACACCTAAGTATTGCACTCCCCCATAAAGTTATCTCGGGTGAGACTATGTTGTGCAGTCTGTGCGTAGCGTTTCCTTCTGGTGTACCAGGAGGGTCGATAGTTTAATTGTTTTGTTGGAAACCTATTGAGATCAGAACCTGGGTCAGCCCAAGCATCTACCACTAGATCATAATCAAGAGGAGATCATATTTATCATTATCATCAAACAAAATCATATCATTGAAACTATTGGCATCATCATTTAGTCTA
>SNQJ01S0247061.1:0-10928 GCA_010110895.2 Picea sitchensis
GATACCTCTTCTGTCAATGTAGCAAAACCTATTGAAATAAGTGGATCCTCCCAAGAGATCTCACATCCCCTAGAATCCTCCTACCTCTGAAGCTTCTGTTTGGTGTCCCCAAATCATGACACCTGTCTATCAATCCTGGAAGATGTATCTCTCCCACCTGAACTTGAGTGGGAACTCTCTCTGAATGATCAACTCTCCCTCTGATCCAACTGACTCTTTCTGAGACCAGGCTCATTTTGAGTCTGCATGCTCCCTATGAAACTTAAATTCCTTCGAGTCTATACAATCTCTAGAGCCATTGGCTCCCTCTGCACCTATTGACCTCCTCTAAAGTTTGATCTCTTATGAACTGTCCTCGGAGGCTGCTCCTCCTTGTTGGATCCTGAGGGATGACTCCCTCTGAATTCTGGCTCCCTCTAAGATGGTAATTGGTGGGGCCACCTTCCTCACCACTGGTGTAGCCACCTAATCCTCCTCAACTGTTTCTATACTCCTGGAACCTGCTGAAGAATTCATTCTTTGTTTTCATGAAGTAGATCCATGTCTTCTAGGAGAAATCACCAATGAATGTCACATAATACAAGAAGCCACCCAAGGATGATACTGTCATCGATCTGCATACATCTGAATGAACTAGATCCAAGATCCCTTTGGATTTACTATTATTGCTCAGATACGGTACCTTGGTATTCTTACCAAGTGTACATCCCCTGCAAACACCCTCCTTCTCTTCCTAGAGATCCAAAATACCTGCAACCATTCTTCTTAACACTGGAAAATCCCTATAATGAAGGTGAGAAAATATCCGATTCCATAAATCACATAAACTGATACCATCATGGACCAATGCCTGGGCTGGACGTCCTGATAATATGTACAGTCCTCCCTCTTGAACACTAATCACTCTTGTTGAGTCTATGCTCGATCTCTTAGGTCATACAAGAATCTAACCATCCACAAATGCAACTCTGTAACTTCTATCCTCCAACAGAGAGCATGTTCTTCCTTAATCAACAATATTGCTGTCCAAGGTCTACTCCTTAGATTTGTTGTCTCCTCAAGGTGTAAGACAGACCTACAACCTTACTAAGCATGCTCCATCAAGGTCTCTACCCAAACAAGGAAGAAATCACAGAAATCTGAGGTTTAATATCCTCTCTTCATGGCTGGAAAATGTCATCTCAGACCTCTTATTCCTCCATGGTAACCTTCTCGGAACAAGAGCCAAAACAAAAGACAAGAACAACACTTTTCTATTGTTGTGACTAATCATTCTTTCATGGTAACTTCCCCGACACAAGAACAAGAAAATGTAAAACACTCTTCTAGTGTTGTAGCCAACAATAGATCTGTGAATGTGCAGTGGAAAATTTCAACAAAGCTCTAATACCATGTTAAATTTTCAACTTCTATATTTGATAATTATTTCCTTATGATTTCAAACATAATTTTATGCTTCTTTTATCATAGAATGATTACACACTAAAAATCTCAACCAAAAATAATTGCAGCAGAAACAACAAAATCATAGAAAGATATCCATGCACAATAGACACAATATTTTACCTTGGGAGAAAACCCAACAAATTTTCTTAAGAAGAATTCAAGATGGAAAGTACATCACCATAAAATGAAGAAACCCAACACAAGATAATTGCGCCCTTGTATGATGAAGAACCCTAAGGATAACGCACCCCAAAATAAATGCTAAGATATACCAAAAATAGTGCACCTCTAAGATAACACAACTGACAACTATGCACTGCCATTGGCAACTAGGAACTGCGCACTGCAACTGGAAACTGGGAACTGCACAAGTGCAATTGGCAACTAGGAACTGCACACTACAACAGACAACTGGGAATTGCGCACTGCAACTGGCAATTGGGAACCGCACAACTGCAACTGGCAACTAGGAACCGCGCACTGCAACCGCAACTGGATAATGCAAACTTGATGAGAAGAGTTGTGTTATGTGTCAAGTGAAATGATCCAGCCTCTTATTTATAGTAATCGAGTCACCTTTAATTTCCTTGTGGGGACAACTTCTTCTTTTGTCTTCAATTTCTTCTTTAATGCTTTCCAGGGTTTCTTCAATGGTTTGTCTTGTCTTCTTGGAATTTCTTCTTTACTGGAAAATTTTTTCATGAACCTTGTTGATGTATCATCTCCTAACATGCACATCTAATTAATATAGGGATCTAATGTTGAGTAGTTTCATTGAGAATTGCCTCATCATAAGGGGTCTCTAGAGCCTACATCTTCAACATTAGACTAGATTTGTAAACAAGTCAAACTTGCCCTATAAAAATAGATCACTCCATCCCGGAGTAGGAAATGTGAGATCATCTCGAATATTTATCACTCCTCGTCAAATCAACATGACTACTAGGAGAAAGACTACACTTGGGCCATTCACCACTAACCAAATCAACATTGCCCCGTGAGTGAATGTATCATTCTCCCTTGGTCAAATCAACATGACCAATCTGGGAGAATGTCTGCTCGATGCTAATAATTGGAGAAACATCAACATCCTGGGCCATTCACCACTAGAAAAATCCACATGGCCCTGTGAGTGAATGTATCATCCTCCCTTGGTTAAATCAACGTGATCAATTTGGGAGAATGTTTACTCGATTACGAAACATCAACAATGAATGATGTATTGTTTCCATTTTTAGATTCATTTGTAATAATGTTCTTATATGATACATTGTTTTATATCTCTACCTGGGAAGAGAATACCTCACATCTCATGCAGGTGTTAAAGACACTAAAAAAACATTAATTTCTGAAAAATATTAAGAAATGTGAATTTTCCTAGTAGTTATTTGTGTACTTAGGGTATGCGATTGGTAGAGGGGAAATCAAGATATATCCTTCCAATATGGAAACCATCATTAAGTGGATAATTCCTATAAATATCATCGAAGTTAAGAAATTTGTTGGGTAGTGCGGTACCTATTGTAATCTAAAATATTATACAAGGTGTTATAACATTATTAACCCCCTAACCCTTGGGACACCATCTCCTAGAGGTCACCTACCCAATTCAACCACTTTCATCACTCTCCCTGAGTTTCTAGCCTAATTTTCCTTCGGTCTTCTTTGTCGTTCCTCAAGTCTACAACTAAAAGGGTTGGTCTCCCTTTATGGACTGCCAAGTCGGGACCAGGTTGCTTTGTCTATGTGCATAAGTCGCGACTGAGCCTAGAAGCTCCCATATTTGGACTTGGTTGCGATGGATGAGACCTTCCTTTGATTTCTTGATGTTTAGTCTCAAGAAGGCCTCCATTATGAGCCCAAGGATCTTATCCTACTAACCATATGACATTATCTCTAAATCCTTATAAGAACCAAGCCATTTCCCATGGTAAAAGAGGAGGAAAGAGCTAGAAAAGTTACTTTGGTGATTTGGTTGCAAGACTTGGGCAAGTATCTTGGAAGGAGGCCATCTCTTCAGTCTACGTGAGTTGTAATATTGTTTCTTTGATTAATAGAAGACATACTGGATGTTTACCTCTATCTAATTGTTCATATAAGTTTATGTATTAATTGGTAGAAAATTAGTATAATTATGTGTTATGATATACTATTAGATCTGTTGTCAATCCATGCATGATTGCTTTGACATTTAGGATGTTTTTTTATTCCTTGGTTGTTTTCATGTATGAATCAGATCTAGGAACATCCTTAGTTTATGCCTCTATTTCTGTCTTAGGCACTGGTAGAACCTAAGGGAGCTCAGCTCCTACAGGATGAAAAATCCCTACAACACAAGGCATTTACCAATAGGACACTTACACAACATAATATACTAAACCATTATACAGTAATATACAAGCATGCATACATAGAAAGAGATACAGGAGAAAAGTAGTAGTGAAACCAACAATCTGTAGTATTTTATTATATGAGATCACGAGGCACTACTATTCTCTCTATTACATCTATGATCAAATTTATTTATACATTGATTAAGTTGGCATGTGGTTGCAACTGTTCTTGACTACCATAGTTGAGTGACTAACTTGAATTATATAGTTGACTTCATTTCCCAGTTGACTAACAATTTACCTTGGTCAACTACTAAGCCTATTCGACTAGGTCCTCCAACATCTCCCCCACCCTCAAATCCTTCTTCATCTTGAAGAAGAGGGAGATTGGAAATTTACAAAAATGATGAAGTACCAAAAGTTACAAAATAGTGTGTTCATGATGGTGCTACTTGAGTGCTTGGTGGTGGTGCTGCTCCGACTGGCTCTGATGGAACTGGTTCTGCTGGATGTGCTTGTGGAGCTATTTCTACTGATGCTTCTAGAACTGGCTCTAGTGGGGGTTCTGAGTGATGCTTCATTGAGACATGTTTGGTTGAAAAATTGATGTATGATAAAGGGTTGTTGTTGATGGATGCTACACATTTGGCTAGTAAATGTCTTGCATCCATCAAGGCACATGATCTGGGTTCTTTCTCAAAGATGGGGTGGTTTCATCCATGTTTAGGTTATCGAGGGAACCCATAGACCATGATATTTATGTAGGTAGCTAATACATATGAACATTATTTTGATGGGAGGGAGTGAGTGTTACATTATCTCCACTCTTGCCTCTTGCACCCAAGAGCTTGCATGAGTCGAATCACACAAATTTGTATTCTGATGTCTTTTGCACCATAATGCATGGTGTCAGACTAGAATTATGTATGTTGTATTGTGCCATGTCGAGGGGATTTTATCTTCACTTATTTATAAGGGGGAGGGCTCCAACCCTCCATTTGTCGATGGTGCTAGTCGATACTGCAACGAAGCAAGTGTTTCCACAAGTACTACTTGCTAGGTGTGTCTTACGAGGTTTTAAGCTTGATGTTTTTTGCTTATCAAAAATGTTATTTGACCACATCCCCTAGCATAAGGGTTTCATTCGACTCGAGACATATGAGGTGTTAGGAATAAGATCATAGATAAATAAAAATACAAAAGAAATAAAGATAAATGTGGAAATAAAACATAGAAGAACAAAATACAAGAGAGACACCGATATATGTGGTTCACTCGATATGGGCTACGTCCACAGAGAAACAAAAATTCCTTCCTTTATTCTGTCCAACACAATGAAAGGATAACACCTACAATATATCCATTGAAACCTCCTCTTCACTCTCTCAGTTGCAATACTTTCTCACATTGTATTAGTTTCACCATTACAATACACTATATAGGATCCCATGGCATCCAAAATCCCTAATCCATTGACTTGGATTAGATTACAACCTCAATTCCTTAACCAGAATTAGAAAACCATGGGCTGAAAAACTGTGTGCGAAAACTGCCCAAAATTCTTTGCTCAGGGGCTTAGCCCCCATGTTGGAATTATTTTCATTGTTGTCAAAGGATTAATGATGTCATTAATGTCAGATTACAACATTACAATACACACATCATTTCCAATATATATATATATATATATATATATATATATTAAGAAAATGGGTGCATGTGAAAAAGTAAAAAGTGAAATGAGGGTTTCAAACCCATGGGTTTGGGGTATTTTCCCACAGTATTGAGAACTAATTATTTGATTAAGGGACTGTTGAGCACTCAACATACCCTAAAAATCCTTTAGCAAACTTTTAATTTTTGGGTAACACTTGATCTTTTGCACTATCTGATTCGATTTCATTTCGAGAAATGTTTTGTATTTTGCTTATTTTCGAGAACATCACCACCTATTCAGGTTTTCTTGAACCTATGAAACCCCTTAACTTAAAAGGGCCTCAACACCTGCATAAAAATCCGTAGCCAAACACCTCACCCAACGCGCTTAGGTTCAACATCAGAAGGAATTCAAAAAAAAGAAGAAGAATGAACTATTCAAAAGACCACAGTTGCAGAGCGCTTATCTTCATCGGCATCGGAAAAAGGACATTTTGGTTTGCGTTAAGTTTTGCATAAAGATGTCGCCGATAGACAATTCCCCTCCGACATTGGTAAAAGACCGGGGGACATGATTTAACGAAGAACGAAAAGATATCACTGATAGCCAATGCCCGATGCACTTTACCGGAATCGGGGAAAACCTAGAAGGATCACAACAAACATTCCGAACATAATAAAAGCTATCCCCGATCATTGATCCCCGATGCATTTTCAGCATCGAGAATTTTTCAAGGAAGTCAATCTGAAAGCGCTTTGATAGGTTTATCGCCGATTTCCGATACTGGACATTTTGTCGGCATTGACAAGCTAAGGTTTGTTTTAGAACAAATAAATTGAGGAATGTTCCGACTTTGATTAATACAAGCGAATTAAATCACTGGTCTCCAAAACCACGTGTCTTTACCAGGTAAGAGGGTCGTACAGTCTAGTGCTATCCCGATTTATTCTTGGTTCCCTAGGTCCAAGTCACACCTTCGAGTCAGCGTTGCCGCGTCAGTAATGTATGGTAAGATCTATCGGCGTTGAAACTTTTTGTGGGAGGTTATAAATGAAAATGTTCATATCACAACCCCAATCCTCGATCGACCCACTGAAAGAGCGACATGGCGGGACGTTTTAGCATTAGATACGATCAAATTTTGAGCATTTAAGGGACTAATTCATGCATGATATTGCATTAGTTGCTACCTCGTGCACCAATCAAAACAACCATTTAAAATCCGCGATAGAACACATCACCACCCGCGCCTTCGCTATCAACCCATGATGAATTTAAGTTCTAGAGACTCAACGACAGATTTCTTAAAAATTCACTCGTAGCTCGAATTGAATGGTTGATACGACACAGTAAGATATTTCCTGTTTAAAAATCCCTTGAGCCGTTGTGAACGAAATCATTCTGTGCGTAAGAAAATTTTAGAGCATCCAAAGGAGAAAGACGAGCAACTCGAAGGCTGTATCGACCTCGTGATTGCCAAAATAAATAGGTTTTAAAAAGATTCAGAGGTATGTATCTAAGTCTATAAATTCGTTGGCTGTAATTTATATATGTGTGTTTTTCGATTTTTTACATAGTCTTTGAAATTATGCTCAAGTTGCAGGAATGATGCCATCGAGAAATACAACCACTAGACAATCGCCGAGAGAACCAAAGATGAAGGAACCAGAGACGGGCAAAGGCTCTTCTCCAGGAAATACGATACAATTGGAGTACGTCCCTAGGCCAGAGCCTGTCATTAAGACAACAACAAAGAAGGTTTTCATCTAGCCTCTGGCCTTTGGTGATGCAGAGGCAAGCACCGGGTCCAAGATGTCGCTCCCACATTGGGGGGATATCTTTACCAGGATCAATCGAGAAGAGTACCCAAAATATGTCCCACACAGTGATCCAGATGTAAGGGCACTCGATGACCAGGTGGTCCCAAACATTCGACGATCATATCTACATATGGTGGAAAGAGGAACCCCCATTTTCCTTGCATAGAAGTCCTGAAGTGGCTCATTGACCACACCGATACACATAAATGTTTAATCAACGATGACAATGGTGGGTGTGTCGAAGTGTTCCTCCCAGTAGAATTTCAAAAATATTACAAACTTAGAGACCCTGAGGAGCGGCTAAACACAGACTTCATGGTGAAATTCTACGAATGCCACGACACCAGCCAAGTGATGGCCTCATGGTGGAGGGAGGAAAATAAGTTTACCAACTAGAGCATTGGTTGGTACGGGACAGTCAACCTAAGGGAGCCATACATCTACTTGATGGCTATCATCTGCCGATTGTATGGAGAGAAATATTGCTCCAGGTTTTCATAAGCATGGATGCCTTTGGCATACACAGTTGCAATCACTGGGTGCAGCTTCAATTGGGGAGCAATAATCTCCAAGAAACTGAGCATCTATGAGCAGCAGGCCTAAGCGTCGAAGGAAGGGGTTGCACCAACCTTTACATGGATTAATACTTTCTCGATGTCATGTGTGCCAGGAATGTCTTCGCCGACATGAATATGAGCTGGCATGTTGTAGAGCTCCCGGTCCATGTCTACTTCAACATGCTATGGGAAAAAAGGTATAAGAAATCTTACTCCCTCATCCGCGATGAATTCATCTCTTGAATTTATTTTATTCTTTTTAATAAGGAATTCCCAAGGCTATCGATGACAACCAAGAAGATGATATCCAGGGTAGGCCATTGGTATTTGGACGAGCACACCACCTACATCAAGGTGTTTGGGGCCACCGAAGCACCACATCTCCTACCATCTCATGTCCCAAACCGGCTTGTTGTAGGAGAAATATATTATCAAACCATCTTGTAGGGTTACAACGCCACCCTGGTCAAGAACAAGAAACAAAAATTCATACCCTATGGTTTCCATGTAGGGTTCTACTTGGTAAAGGATACCACTCAAGCCAAACAAGAAGCGCTGAGCCAACTCAAGTTTAGATTCGCGATGGGATGATTATGAAAGAACAATCCAAAGGGCCTAGTCCTGCAAGAAGCCTCACAGGTATCCTCCTGCTGGTCGTATACTCACGACAAGTTTGAAGACAAAGTCTTCACAGAGAACGTGCAGCACTGGAACAAGGTTGTACAAAGGATGGCCGACCAAAAAATGACTAGGTTCAAGGCCATGAGCATAGATGCAAATGAGGAAACAATAGAGCAGTCAACTTAAGAAGCCGTCAGAGCTAGGGAAGAAATCAGAGTGACAGAGGCAACATAGGTGTAGAATATGGGACTATCTATGACACCAAAGGCACAGGAAAGGGAATTTCTCCTAATGGAACAGGCACAACGAGTAATTGATCAAATGCATAATGAAACATACCTTGTGGAAATGACAAGGGTCCCTGTCGAAAACCCAATCGAAAGAAGGTAGGTCCAAGTGACCCAGAACCAATACAAATTGAAGAGATCATCGGGTTAGATAACCCTAAATTTTCAACGGAACAGACCAGATCACTAGGGGACGTTTCATCTTAGCCAGAGATAGCGAGGACATCAGGGAGAGAAAGTGCACCAAACCCCCTCCACGACTTAATAATGATTTATGATGATGAGGAGAGTTTGGAGGTTTCCCTGGTAACTCCGGTGCAGATCACAGAGGAAAAGGAACCCGAGATGACATCTTCCCCAACTCCCGATGCTCAAATTCAAAGATTTCCACAGAGTGATCAGGAGGTCAAAAGTATCTTAGACACTGAGCTACTCGATGTACCAGGGACCCAAGTGGATAGCCTGAAGGATGAGCTAGGGTCGAGTGAACAAGAAGAAGAAGTTCCACAACAGGGAATCGACACTGCAACAATCGATTATCAAGTAAGTATCAAGCCTGCCCCTAATGCTTCAATTTCATCCGGTACTTTACCTCTCAATGAGAAAGAACCAGAGGCCGAACTTTCAGAACACACGGAAGTGGTTCAAGAACCCAGTCTTGAATAGATATAAACCATTGGGAGCCTAAGAAACATGCTTACCTGGGGGGAATAACAAATCCACGAACCATGGACGAGGTTGCAGATATACAAGCCATCTCTTATGACCGAAAGAGGAAAGCCATCATGAAAAGAACCACCAAGAAGATGAGTCTTACTCTGGATCACTCCATCCTTATCGCCATAGAAGAGAAATTGATTAGCATGGAGCATGCCAAGACGTCGGAGCTTATCGGTGCAGGGATGATGCCACCCTAGATAGAGTGAGGAAGGATGAAGAGGAGCTAGCCACTACACTGAAGGAGTTGGAGCATCTACGCCATTTGGAAAAATATTATCAAGAATCCACACAGACCACGGTGTTCTTGAGAAGCGAATTCCAAGAGGCCTACAGTAAATTCACTAATGAGCAACATCTTTTCACTGCAGGGATAACCGATTTCCAAGAAGACACCCTCATGGCGCTGGCGACGTGCAAGGATACAGAAATATGGTATGAGAAAGAACATCAAGCAGTGGAAAGGATCGACTACATCAACGCGGTTCAATAGGGATGAGACGTCGAAGAGCACGACATCTGGGTATTAGGGACAACAACATCAACTGCATAAAGAAGTCGGTCGAATATTGGGTGAAAATGGTCCAAGAACCTCATCAGGAAATCCAAGAGAAATGGGCCGAGTGTGAAAAGAGATGGACTGAGATCAATCAGGGGATGAAAGATATTGACCTTCCAGAATTTGGCACACTCGATGAATTTGTCGACTTGCATGACATAGTCAAAATACGTGCCGAACATGACTCATCGTGGGCTGTGGAAATAGAAAAGGTGCCGAACATGGCACTAGGTCAAGTACAATAGTTCATGGAACACCCGATCAAGGCTAATATAGTGTTGTTGCAATTAAGTGCTAGAATAGTCAAGTATCAGACACGAGCAGTGGAGATAAGATCCTTTCGGCCCTAATGGATCAACACAGATTCTCGCATGCCAACACATGCGAGGATATCTTCATCAAATGGTCAGAGTACGAGAAGAGTAATCCACTCAAGTGAAACCATTTGATGACTCTTAGAAAAATGAGAAATAAAAGCGCCATGTGGCGATGTTTTGTTTTACTTAGCTTGCACTTTTGATAGTTATTTTTAGTTAATAATATGTTATAAATAAGAGGATCGACCTGTTAGAAGAGGTCGATGGTTTTTGCAAAGACCCTCATTTTTGGATTTGTAAAGAAATATTTCGGAGCTACCTTAATTGAGAAGTCTGTTTAGGACCAGAGACAAGTTTGCGTTTTTCATCAAAAGTGTGTGTGATTGGATATGAAGAATAATTATTTTTTATTTTATCTCATGAATGGATGTCGTAACGAGTAAGAGCCTCAAATCTGTTGATAATTTATCTGATTCAATATTTTTATAGTTCTTATCTTTAATGATGAAAAGTAAATCATTGTGTTAATATGTGATTGATGATTAGAGCTAAGGAAACTATTTTTCTTGCCATCGTTTATTGCATGTATGTTTTCTTCTGATAATCATATCTCA
>SNQJ01S0247064.1:0-13086 GCA_010110895.2 Picea sitchensis
TAAATTTGAAATGTCTATGATAGGGGAACTATCATTTTTCTTGGTCTGCAAATTACTCAGAGGTCTGAAGGAATATTTCTTTCTCAGGAGAAATATCTAAGAGAAATACTGAAAATGTTTCAAATGGAAGATTCTACACCTCTGAGCACACCTATGGTCACTGGATGCAAGCTAAGCAAGGATGATGACTCACCTAATGTTGATAAAAGTTCATATAGGTCTATGATAGGCAACTTGTTGTACATAAAAGAATCTAATCCAGACATAATGCATGTTGTTGGAATGGAAGGAAGGTATCAGTATGGACCTAAACAAAGTCATTTGATAGATTTCAAAAGAATATTCAAATATTTGAAAGGAACGATGAACTATGGCCTATGGTATCCTAGGAATCAAAATTTTCAACTATCATTCTATTCAGATGCTAATTGGGCTAACTGCATGGATGAAAGGAAAAGCACGAGTGGAGGTGCTTTCTTCTTAGGAGATTCCCTTGTATCATGGTTGAGCAAGAAGAAAGGTTCCATTTCCTTATCAAATAGATAAGCTGAATACATTGCAGTTGCCACTTGTTGTAACCAAGTATTGTGGTTGATTCAGACACTTGCAGACTTGGAGGTAAAATATACTGCACCGATCCCAATTCATTGTGATAATACTAGTGCAATTAGTGTGTCAAAGAATCCTGTATTTCACTCCAAGACCAAGCACATACCCATCAAGTATCACTTCTTGAGGGAACATGTGACCATCACTGTTTTTTCTTTGCATTATATTCCATCCAAAGATCAGATTGTTGATATCTTCACTAAACCGCTTGCAAAGGCTCAGTTTGAGTATCTACGCCAGAAGTTGGTTGTGACCCTGTTATCCAGCTAAAATAGTCTATCTGATTAGGGTGAGAGTGCTCCTAGTATATATTATTAGGGGGAGCATAAATCCACTCTCTATTTTCTTTGACATTGATGTCAAAGGGGTAGAAGAAGGTGTGGTTTGGATGTTATAGTTGGAGATCTAAGCAACCTTTCAGGGTTGCCGTCAATGCCAAAGGGGGATATTGTTGGCATATTTTATAGGAAGAGTGTGTTTGTCATTCATGGCAAGAAAAACAACGACCATGGAAAATAGGAAAAGAATAAGCTAAGGAGGAGGAGCGAACAGTAAGAAGAGACCAAATCTTGGAATAAAAAATGTAAGCTCAGGAGGAGGAGCGAACGGTATGCAAAGATCAAATCTCAGAATCAAAAACATAACTCAAGAGGAGGAGCAAGCAGTATGTAGATATGAAAGATCAGAAGGAAAAGCGTAAGCTTAGGGTGAGAAGCCTCAGTAGTCGTTCAATCAAGAAATTGACGGTCTTGATCATCTCATATAACGAACGTTGGTCATATGAGTGACTGTGGGATTGAGGACCATTGGAGGATTGTGACCGTTAGATATGCAAGCCAGATCAACGACAGGGATGAATTGCGGGGAGAGAAAGAATAATTAAACAACTCGCTAGTTCCAATCCTACAATTGGTCTAGATCGTCAGATCTCATAGACTCGGATATCAACGACTATGGTTGATCCAACAAGTGATCAGATTAAGTCAGATTGAGTTGAGACCGTCAGATGCACAATTGCTAGATCAACGTCAAGGATGAGCTACGGGGAGAGAAAGAATAATTAAACAACTCACTAGTTCCAATCCTGCAATTGGTCTAGATCGTCAGATCTCATAGACTCGGATATCGATGACTGTGGTTGATACAACAAGAGATCAAATTAATTCTGATTGAGTTGTGACTGTTGGATGTGAAATCACCAGATCAATGGCAGGGATAGATTTTGGAGATCGGAAGGATAATTAAATATCATGCTAGTTCCAATCCCACAATTATTTAGGACCATCAGATATTATAGCCTCGAAGATCGATGATTGTGGTTGATGCACTAATCATGCACAACCTCAAATTGCAAAGTTTTGGTGACAAGTTAAATCACTTGCAAGTTGTGGTTCCGTAACCATCCTTGATCGTCGATCTTCTTCGAGAATATTCATAACCATCGGATCACTTTAAGTGGAAGGATAGGATAAGCGGGGCTAAAGGGTTGAGAATTTGATTATCCAAATACCCGTCAGTCGTAAGATCAAACAGGAATTATCGTCAGTCGTCAGATAATTTTAAAGTGGAAGGATAGGTTAAGCGAGGTAAAAGGGTTGAGTGTTCGATGATCCAAATACCTGTCAGCTGTCAGATCAAACCCGAATTCTCATCAAACCTCGGATCATTTCGAGTGGAAGGATAGTATAAGCGAGGTAAAATAACTGAGATCTCATTTATGTGAATTTCCTTCAGTCGTTGGATCATTTCGAGTGGAAGGACAGGATAAGATAGAAGAGTTTCATCGCAGGCATATCAAGCCATCGATCCAAGATCATGATCGACAAACAAAATTTAGTTCGGGTATAAATATGCGAGGAGGTTAAGCTCCAGAAAAATCTCACTTCAGATTTTTCAGTTTGAGATTTGAAAAAACTGAATCCCTGAGAGCCGAAAATCCTAAATGATAAGGACCATCGAATCTAGAGAACATACGATGACCGTTAAATTAGGGAGATCTACGTCATCATATTATTTCATCAAACCTCGTCCACAAGAACATGTGGCAGACCACGTCAACAAATGACATATGGGAGATCACGTCAGCAAGGATATGTGGTAGACCACGTCAGCCATGGCATGTGGTAGACCATGTCAGCAAGGAAACGATTCATCCAATTTGAAGTATCACTTTGGGTGTATTCTCAACCGTTGATCATAGTACAATGGAAGGATAGTGTAATTTTGAAAAGTTGAAATCCCAAAGTTATGAAGGGTGAAGTTCTGACAGCTGTCCATGTCAATGTTTGATTAAGTCCTAGCCATCGGATTGCACAATGAAAGGATGAGTGTAAGGATAAAATCTGATCATTGATTTGTTTCCGTGAAATAAATCATCTGATCTAATTCGAAGGTTTGAAAAGTTGAAAACCCAAAATTTCGAAGGGCAAAGTTCCGTCAGCCATCCATCATATTAGAAGATTAATTCATGACAGTTGAATTGATAATCTCTCAAGCGCTCATTAAGCCTAGCGTCTGGTCAACGACGTTGGTAATGTCATATAAGATATTTAAATAAAGATCACGAGGACTTGTGGATCAAAAAGTGATGCAGGAGCATCGCCAACACATCAAGCGAGCCAACGCGGAAGCAGAAGACAGCTGGATAAGCCAGCGCAAATTTTGAAATTGCCTTGGAAACTGTTGCGCAATCTTAAATGAAGTCATTTAAGAAGAAGCGCCTTTGTATATTGTAATGGACCTTGAGCGGATAGCTCTCGTCCTTTAGTAGATAGTCGACATTTAATATAGTTAATGCTGGTAGATAGGAATTTAATTTTAGATTTGATAGCTTTAGAGTCCAAGAGGGGAAACGGATATAGACACCCTCATTGTATCATTGTAAGATTAGTCTGGAGGGATAGGAGAGAAAGAGCAAGCATAGAGCTGTAAAGAACACCCATGTACAGACATTTGAATTAATAGAAGAACTTTGATTCAAATTCATGGTTTGTGTTGTTCTCTGTGTATTGATGTTATGCTCATGAATGTTTACTTCCTGTTATACATTTGCTTTTATATGTTGTGTATGTGATTTCATGGTTGGATTGAAGTCTGAAGGGGTGAAGGAATGAGTTTCAATTGTTTCCCTATTTGAACCAGACGATTCCTGCAAGGAGTGCAGTTGAACTGTCTGCAAGGAGTGCGTTGACAGGGGGTTCAAATAGATATCACTTTGATTCTCGTTCACCCAGAAGTGAATTGAGTTACATGAGCCGTGCAAGGAGTGCGTAGGCTGGGTAAAAGACTCAGGGTTGTGAACCTGAGTAAATCTTTGGAGGACTGTTGTTGCAATCGTGTGCAGAGTCGAAGAGACTTCAACACTCAGTTCAGGCTGAAGGGTTTCCACAAGGAGTGCGCGCAAGAGATTTCCAAGAAGACTGAAGTCATGGACAAGCTCAGGAGGAGTAGGCCTTCGAATTCATTGAAGGATAAGAGCAGGGAAGCTGATATTAAAAATATGAAGGAAGCGTCGCAGGTTGGCGGGCAGGTGAACGAGTCCCATGGAGAGACACTTCTTCATTTCATGGATTGCATAAGGAAGAACGGACGGTCGAAATCCTCTGAGGATATTTCACGAAGTTCCGAGGGCCGTTAGATATTGCGGGGGTGCAAGGAGGTTACAGAGAGAACATTAGAAGGTTTAAACCTCAGGAGGGGTAGAGCCGTCGATCCGAGTCACAAGGACCGTCGGATCTACACATGATATCGTGTATCGGGGATTCGTAAGTTGAAGCTCTAAGTTGTTGTAGTGAGAATTGCGATATCGCGATCCACGATATCCCGATGAGTCCTGAACCGTCCATTATTTGGGGCGCGTGTCAGAAGATCTAAAGCAGTCGGGGTTCGGAGTATCGGGGGTTTCGAAGACAGAGTATTCTTGCAGCTTGAAATCATGAAACTTGATATCCCAATGGAGGAGTTGTGTGGGACACAACATGAGTTAGTGGAGGACAGGTGGTGTGCATATCGGGGATCGGGAAAAGGCAATTCCCAAATCCATCTACATCAGAATTCGCGATCCCGCAAATTTTGAAATCTCGATAGAAATAACGAGGAGTTGAAGAGACAGTTCACGCATGCATCAGAGTTTCGTTGCATTGGGTATTGGGAGTCAGCGAATCATAGTTCTTGACATTGCGAGTTGCGATATCCCGATAAGGAAAAATCCCGACAAAGCAGAAGTCCCTACAGGGGAAGATAAAGTCAGCATTGACTGGCCATCGGGTCTCGGGGATTCGAGAGCCCAGCGATCAATAGTGAACTTACGAAGCTGCGAGTTCCGACCCTCCGATAAGTAAAGAAAGGGGAATCGCGGAGAAGAGAATCTGTGGGGTGCAGATTTCCCGATAGGAAAATAGAAGAAACTTAGAGTTCTTCGGGCTGAGAAGAAGAAGATCTTGTGTGAGCGGGTGTGCCTGCAGGTGCGACTGCGCCAGGTGTGGTATCAAGGCGGGAATATCTCTTTTCTTTCTGTAGCAGAGAAATAAATTCTCCATGCCATCGAGAAGAGAAAGACAATCACCTGATCCAGAAGATAGGGAGGTGGGGAGAAGAGGTAGGCAAGTAACTAATCCAGAAATGGAGAGACAAATGAGAGATCTCCGAGCAAGACTCGAGGATATGGAGACATATCAAAGACGCACAGCTAGTGCAGGGGATCTGATTGATTCCGAGATCAAAGTTGAAGCTAAATGCGAAGAAGAAGTTGCAGCCGAGGATGCAGCGAATGAGCATCTAATTAAAGCTATTGCCAGAATGGGTGCGAAGGCAAAGATGGACATTCCAGTTTACGAGGGAAACTTGGATGCAGAGGAGCTACTAGATTGGATTAGAGCTCTAGATACATACTTTGACTATGAAGATGTCAAAGAAGATAAGAAATTCAAGCATGCTATTACGCGCTTGAAAGGACATGCATCATTATGGTGGGACGAGCTACAAGCTGACAGACGCTACAAAGGTAAGCAGAAAATTAAAAGTTGGGATCAAATGATTGCAAAGATGAAGGCAAAGTTCATCCTGAGAGATTATCAAATTACTCTGTTTAGGAGGATGCAGAACTTGAGACAGAAGTTGATGACAATAAAATAATACACTGAGGAATTATATCGACTGAACATCGGAGCAGGTCATCGGGAGAGCGATGATGAGAAGGTTTCTAGATATCTGAATGGTCCGAGATACGAAATTCAGGATGAATTAAGCATGATTACCATCAGGACAATGGATGATGCTTATCAGATGGCTCTGAAAGCTGAGGAGAATCTGAGCCGTAAGAAAGGTCAGCGAGGGCGAGGCAGAAGTTAGCCCATAGGCAAAGCATTTGCCCAAGAGAAATTTCAGAAGCCCAAGGAGGAATGGAAGAAACCTCAGGGTAAGGTTGAAAGAGGTGGAACCTCACAGTGGGGGCCATATGTTGAACAAAGAGGGAAACATACAGAGCAAAGTGGAGGATATGCTGACAACAACACTTTTCCTCGTTCCAGAGGTAGAGGAAGAGGAAGAGGTGGAGTAATCACATGTTTCACATGTGGGAAGAATGGGCACAAATCTTACGAGTGTCCAGAGAAAAAGAAGGGCATTGGAGAAGCTCACATCACCGAAGTGCAAAGGCAGGATGTTGAGGCAAAAGACGCAGAAGGCGGAAGATCGCTCATGATGCGAAAAGTCCTTTTGACACCTGAGAAGGAGGTGGAGAGTTCAGTCCAAAGGACCAGACTCTTTAGGACAACTTGCAAGACCAAGGACAGGGTGTGCAAGGTCATTGTTGACAGTGGTAGCACAGATAATATCGTATCTATAGATATGGTAGAGAAGTTGGAGTTGGAGACGACTGATCATCCAAGCCCATACAGAGTTTCGTGGTTATAGAGGGGACACCAGGTAACTATTACTAAACAATGCTTGGTTGAATTCAAGATAGGAGGATATAATGATAAGATTTTATGTGATGTTATTCCCATATATGTATGTCATTTATTGCTGGGTAGACCATGGCAATATGATATAAATGTGATTCATGATGGGAAAATGAACACATATACCCTGGAGAAGAATGGGAGAACCCATATGTTGCTTCCGATGAAGGATAAAGAGGTGAAGTCAGAAGTAAGCAACACAATACTTCTCATGAGTGGGAAGGAACTTCTTACGGAGGTGAAGAAGAAGGAAGATCCACAATTCTTTGTGGTCAGAAAGCCGAGAATTGTTCTGACTAGCACAAGAGTGGATGATTTACCAGACGAAGTTCAGGAACTAATGGAAGTGTTCGCTGACATCATAGTGGATGAATTACCTCATTCGTTTCCACCGATGAGGAGTGTGAGTCATCATATTGACCTCATACTAGGAGCCAGTTTGTTGAATAAAGCCACGTACAGGTTGATGCCGCAAGAGAATGAAGAGGTCAAAAAGCAGTTCCAGGATTTATTGGACAAGGGATTGGTCAGGGAAAGCTTGAGTCCATGTGCTATTCCGACAGTACTCAGTCCGAAGAAAGACGGAAGCTGGAGGATGTGCACTGACTCAAGAGCGATCAACAAGATAACCATCAGGTACAGGTTTCCACTGCCAAGAATGGATGATCTGATGGATTGCCTGAGCAGGGCAAAGTATTTTTCAAAGATAGATTTGAAGAGCGGATACCACCATATTCACATGAGGGAAGGCGATGAATGGAAAACAACATTCAATACAAACGAAGGTTTGTATGAATGTCTAGTCATGTCGTTTGGCTTGACAAATGCACCGAGTACCTTTATGAGGTTAATGAACGAAGTCCTGAGGGAATTCATCGAGAAATTTGTCATTGTTTATTTGGATGACATACTGATTTACAGTAAATCAGAGGTAGAGCACTTGAAGCATTTGACTATAGTAATGAAGAAGCTACAGCAGGAGAAGGTGTTGGTTAATATGAAGAAGTCCTCATTTTTGAAGACAGAGCTCATTTACTTGGGTTTTGTTATTTCGGCTAATGAGTTGAGGATGGATCCGGATAAAGTGGAGGTAATTAAGAATTGGCCATCACTGAGAAATGTATTCGAGGTGAGAAGTTTTCATGGTTTGGCTAGTTTCTACCAGAAGTTCATCAGGAATATCAGTGGGATTAGTGCAGCGATGATGGATACAGTGAAAAAGCGGCATAAGTCTTTTCACTGGACATCAGAGGCTGAGAAGAGCTTCAATCTATTGAAGAGGAAGATCACGGAACAACCGGTTCTGGTGTTGTCGGATTTCCAGAAGACGTTTCAAGTGAAATGTGATGCAAGTGGGTTTGCCATAGGAGCGGTCTTGAGTCAGGAAGACAGGCTGGTTGCATATTTCAGCGAAAAGATGAATGAGGTGAAATTGAAATACTCCACATATGATAAGGAGTTTTATGATATCATACAAGCACTGAAAAAGTGGAGGCATTACTTGATCCCGAAAGAATTTGTTTTGTATAGTGATAACCACGCATTACAGTTTGTGACTCAACAGGAGAAGTTGAATCAGAAACATGCCAAATGGGTAGAGTATATGCAGAATTTCACATTTGTGATTAAACACATTTTGGGTACTGCTAACAAAGTGGTTGATGCTTTGAGCAGGAAGTGTTTGTTGTTGCAGGAGTTCCAAGTCAAAACATTGGGTTTTGATGATCTTAGGGACATGTACATAGGTGATGCAGATTTTGGAGAGGCGTATGAAGCAGCTGAGAATCCAATTCTCAGAGACAGAAGCCAATGGATGGAATACATGATCCAGGAAGGATTATTGTTCAGAGGCAATCAACTGTGTATCCCGAAATGCTCCATGAGGGAGAATATGTTGAAGGACAAGCACAGTGGAGGATTGGCAAGACATTTTGGCCATGATAAGACATTTGAAAAGATGAGCGAGTCATACTTTTGGCCAGGAATGCGAGAAGATGTCAAGAGATTCATAGACAAATGTCGAATTTGCCAGCATTCGAAGCGAAGGAAGTAGAATGTAGGTTTTTATCAACCATTGCCCATACCAGAAAGGCCGTGGGAAGCAATAAGCATGGATTTTGTATTGGGGTTGCCAAAGACACAAAGAGGTGTTGATTCAATATTTGTGGTAGTGGATAGGTTTTCAAAGATGGCACACTTCATTCCATGCCAGAAGACCAGTGATGCGACTCACATCACGGACCTATTTTTCAAGGAGCTCATTCGACTTCATGGGTTGCCGAAAAGTATTGTTTCTGACAGGGACACTAAATTCATAGGGCATTTTTGGAGGACCTTATGGAAGAAGTTGGGAACTAACTTGGCGTTTAGTTTTGCTTATCATCCTCAAATGGATGGGCAAACGGAAGTGGTCAACAGAAGTCTGGGAGACTTACTGAGAAGCTTGGTGAAGGAGCACCATAGCAGTTGGGATCACATATTGCCACAGGCCGAGTTTGCATACAACGACTCAGTGAACAGGAGCATAGGGAAGAGTCCATTCCAGGTTGTCTACGATATGTAGCCGAGAGGATTTTCTAAGTTGAGGGATTCAGAACAGACTGGTACTAGCAGCGCTAGTGCAGAGGAATTTGTTGAGGCGATGAAAGAACTTCACAGTCAGGTGAAGGAGCGACTGCTGAAAGCAAATCAGGAATACAAGCACAGAGAAGATCAGCATCGGAGACAACTTCAGTTTGAAGTTGGTGATCTAGTTCTGGCACATTTGAGAAAAGAAAGGTTCCTGAGGGGAACATACAACAAATTGAAATTGAAGAAAATCGGACCATGCAAGGTCTTGAGAAAATTCGGGGAAAATGCTTATGAGATCGAGTTGCTGGATGGCATCGAATATCTCCGATATTCAATGCCACAGATTTATACCCATATAGGGCTGGAGAAGAAGAGACTGGAACTGAGGAAGCAGTGATCCAGTGGATGAAACAATTGCCAGTTGCAAAGAAACCACAGATGGAACACATACTAGACAAGAAAGTGGGTAAAAAGACCAGAAGGAAAGAATACTATGAGTATCTGGTCAAATGGAAGGGTCATCCAGTGGAAGATGCCAGCTAGGAGACTGAAGGTAACATACAGAAGCATGGACAAACCGTGTAGGAGCTCATGGACAGGAGCCCATGAAATTTTTCAAGCGAGGGAGTATGATGCAGGAGCATTGCCAACACATCAAGCGAGCCAGCGCGGAAGCGGAAGATAGCTGGATAAGCCAACGAAAATTTTGAAATTTCCTTGGAAACTGTTGCACAATCTTAAATGAATTCATTTAAGAAGAAGCGCCTTTGTATATTATAATGGACCTTGAGCAGATACCTCTCTTCCTTTAGTAGATAGTCGACATTTAATATAGTTAATACTGGTAGATAGGAATTTAATTTTAGATTTGATAGCTTTAGAGTCCAAGAGGGGAAACAGATATAGACACCCTCATTGTATCATTGTAAGATTATTCTGGAGGGATAAGAGAGAAAGAGCAAGCATAGAGCTGTAAAGAACACCCATGTACAAACATTTGAATTAATAGAAGAACTTTGATTAAAATTCATGGTTTGTGTTGTTCTCTGTGTATTGATGTTATGCTCATGAATGTTTACTTCATGTCATACATTTTCTTTTATATGTTGTGTATGTGATTTCATGGTTGTATTGAAGTTTGAATGGGTGAAGGAATGAGTTTCAATTGTTTCCCTATTTGAACCAGAGGATTCCTGCAAGGAGTGCGTTGATAGGGGGTTCAAATAGAGATCACTTTGATTCTCGTTCACCCAGAAGTGAATTGAGTTACAGGAGCCGTGCAAGGAGTGTGCAGGCTGGGTAAAAGAATCAAGGTTGTGAACCTGAGTAAAGCTTTGGAGGACTACTGCTGCAAGTGTGCGCAGAGTCAAAGAGACTTCAACACTCAGTCGAGGATGAAGGGTTGCCGCAAGGAGTGCACACAAGAGATTTCCAGGAATACTGAAGTCGTGGAAAATCTCAGGAGGAGTAGGCCTTCGAATTTACTGAAGGATAAGCGCAGGGAAGATGCTATTAAAAATCTAAAGGAAGCATCGTAGGTTGGCGGGCAGGTGAACGAGTCCCGTGGAGAGACACTTCTTCATTTCGTGGATTGCATAAGGAAGAACGGATGGTCGAAATCCTGTGAGGAGATTTCGCGAAGTTCCGAGGATCGTTAGATCTTGCGGAGGTGCAAGGAGGTTATGGAGAGAACATTAGAAGGTTTAAACCTCAGGAGGGGCAGAGTCGTCGATCCAGGTCACAAGGACTGTCAGATCTACATGTGATATCGTGTATCGGGGATTAGCAAGTTGAATCTCTAATTTGTTGTAGTGAGAATTGCGATATCGTGATCCGCGATATCCCGACGGGTCCTGAACCGTCCATTGTTTGGGGATGTGTGTCAGAATAACTAAAGCAGTCGGGGTTCGAAGTATCGGGGGTTTCGAAGACAGACTATTCTTGCAGCTTGAAATTGCAAAACGTGATATCCCGACGGAGGAGTTGTGTGGGCCACAGCAGGAGTTAGTGGAGGACAGGTGGTGCGCATATCGAGGATCAGGAAAAGGCATGTCCCGAATCCATCTACATCAGAATTCGCGATCTCGCGAATTCGGAAATCCCGATAGAAATAACGAGGAGTTGAAGAGAAAGTTCACGCGTGCATCGGAGTTTCGTTGCATCGGGTATCGCGAGTTGGAAAATCATAGTGCTTGACATCGCAAGTAGCGATATCCCAATAAGGAAAAATGCCAACAAAGAAGAAGTCCTGACAGGGGAAGATAAAGTCAACGTTGACTGGCCATCGGGTCTCAAAGATTCGAGAGCCTAGCGATCAACAGTGAACTTATGAAGCCGCGAGTTCCGACCCTCCAATAAGTAAAGAAAGGGGAATTGCGGAGAAGAGAATATTTGGGGTGCATATTTCCCGATAGGGAAATAGAAGAACCTTAGAGTTCTTCAGGCCGAGAAGAAGAAGATCCTGTGTGAGAGGGCATGCCTGCGGGTGCGATTGTGCCAAAACGCCTCTACGTGTATAATCCGAAAATGTTGATCCAACCAAATCTGATCGAAGGGTGGTTGTTTCATCTTGTGATTTCTTGATCAGTTACGATTCAATTACACTAACTGAATCATTGTTCCTGAGTGGTTGAATCATTGTTCCTGAGCATTAGAATCATGGCTCTTGAGGGTTCTTAGATTACCGACATTGAGAATTGGAGATGTAGAGTGTAACGGATGATGAGAGAATGAATAAAAGAAAGATGTTGAAACAGAGGAAGGTTGATGTTTATTTGTAAAACAAGTTGAATTGTATGTAATGAAGAATACAACATGAACAGAGTGATAAAGTGCAGAGGGGAGGAATAGCGCATAGAATGGATACGGTGCACAAAGCATAAAGAAAAAGAAGATGTGAGCAAAAATACATTGATGGAGGTAGAGAAGAGTAGTGTAGCCAAACAGTGATGAGACTGGTAAGTCATTGATAAATGTTGTACTACTATAATAAATTTCAGCAAGAAAATATTTATATCTCAAGGTGGTAGGGTAGTGTTAGAAAGGATTGTTGTCCTTAGAGTTTCAAGTGGATTCTTGAACACATGAAGTTGTATCTTCCATCTGGTTGCAGCCAGAAAAAAACCAGGGTGGTAGGGTGGTGCAAGGGAGAACCATTGTTCTCGGTTATACAGGTTGGTGCATGTGTGACTGGAAGTTGGTGCTTCCATCCATTTGGTGTTGGAACACTCAGGGAGTTGGTGCTTCCTTCTAGTGGGTGCTAGATAAACCAGAGATTTTGTGCTCTCAACAAGTTGTAGTTTGTAAAATAGAGATGGTAGCCTCACAAAGAGTGGGAGCTCATAATAATGATAATCTACAAAAAATAAAGACTACTTATCATATTAAGAAGAAGAGGTTTTCTCCCTTTATGGGTTTCCTCAAGAATATCTATCTCTATATACTTAATGTCTGTGATTGATGTTGAATACTCTATTGCCTACTTCCTTGAATTACTGTGATCATCATTAAGTGTTACGTAATGAGTTTAAAATGGGTATAATTGTGTAACCACAGTAACAACTGATTCACCCCCCCCAAGTTGTCTAACACTCGATTTTTCTGAGGTGTATATGGAGTAGTCTTATACCTTTCTATACCGAACTTCTTACATAATTCTTCAAATTTATTCCCTCAGAACTCTCTGCCATTATTTTTCCTCAACAACTTAATTCTTTTCTCTATTTGATTCTCAACAAGATCCTTAAACTCTTTAAACCTGTCAAATACTTCGGATTTCTTCCTAAGGAAATATATCCAATTATTCCTCGAGAATTCATCTATAAATGAGACATAGTACACATATTTTCCCAGTGATGGGACCAACACAAGTCCAAAAACATCATTGTGAACTAACTATAAAATTCTTGCTGCCCTCGTTGCACCAGAGGGGAATCTTACCCGATTC
>SNQJ01S0247065.1:2207-13086 GCA_010110895.2 Picea sitchensis
TTCAGGGGGGGTGTTGGAGTTACTTCACAAACACCTAGGATTTATTTTTCCTAAGGTTTTTATTTGTTTATTAGTCATAATTAGTCATTAGCCAGTCTCGTATATTTTAGGAGAGAATATTCCACTTGGAAAATATTCTCTTGCAGTTCACACTTCAGTTTGACTAGTTGAGTTGAGTTTAGATGTTGCATTGGGACCATCACCATGCTAATTTGATCTTGCCTTGGTATCATCACTAGAGTGGCACATTAGCCTTTATTCCCTGATTTAAATCCTCACTACTCATTGTTCAGTTAGTTAACTAAAGACTAGTTGACTAGTTAACTCAACTAGGTGGCAGTTCACTCCCGTAACTGCTTGAGAGACTAGAATAGGCGGCAATTCACTCCTGTAACTGTTGGTGTGTGTCGAAATTACTCTAGACCACAACTATGGTGACTTGGTTCACCTCAATTAGAACTCATTGAGTTATATAGAGTATATCATGTGTAAATTATTCATTATTCACAATGGTTAATGAGAATTCTTTCCATTCTTTCTCTCCTTCTTCTTCTTTTTCCAATTCTCTCTGCAAATGTGTGTATCATTTTTTAGATAGATCTATTATGTGCAGGTCAACACATTTACACAGTATGAAAAAAGAATTTACAATCATTGCTTGCACTTAGCATAGCACCAAAAACCTCTTCTCCGACCTTCTCTTACATTGCCTAGACTTCTATTTATACATTACAAAAAGGGCCTAAACATGGGTAAACCCATGGGCTGACATCCCCATACCTGTTACATAAGCCCAAAACCCAAAAATCCCTAAAAAGGGGCTGAGATCCTGTGATCTCCACTTCGACTTGTGCTTTGCCTTCGACAACCTGTCGAAGTCCCAAAAATAGGTCAAATATGAACAAGGATCCTCAAAACTTGGTCAAGGGCCAACAAGTATCATGCTACTTCATCAAGATTTCTTGAACTTGTTGCTTAATAAATTTTAATGGTTTGAACTTTATATATAGGTGCATTGTACGTTTCGTCTTTATTCCCTTGTCTTATTACTATGTGACCATTACCTAGTTTTTGAACCTTTTGGACATTGTTGCAACTCTCACTCCAATACTAGCGCAATCAAATTGGTTGATTGTAACATATATGGGTTCTACCTATGTGCCCATGTCTCTATGTGACCATGTCTCAATATCTTGACAAGAAAACATATATTAGGCCCACAAATTCTCTCCTAACCTTGAAATTATGGAAATAAGGGTTATATTTGATCAATAATTGTTCCTTTGCTTTGTAGGCCAATTGATTGACATATCCTGAAACTAGCTCTATTCAATATGCATGACCAAATTTTCCATGGTTCTTCGAATGGATGGTGAGAAAGTTGGTAGGTGTGAGAATTTGTAGTTGATATGTTTCCACACCCACTTCAAAATCGACATGGAAAAATTGAATAGATGGCGAGAACGTTGGTAGGTGTGAGAATTTGGAGTTGATATGCTCTCACACCCACTTCAAATTCGACATGGAAAATTGGGCATTGTCTAACTGTTCTACGAAATGGTTTTTTTGGCCGGAATCTGATGACATAAATCTTCACGAGATCAATATTTTTTTTTGTTTAAAGTACATTTCTGAATATAGAAATGTAGAAACTTAATGATGCTCTCATTGATTCTCTAATGATAGTTAAATACACAAAACTTGCTAATAATCTTTAGATTTCCTATTTAATGTTGGAAAATGAGATAGAAGATTCCGTCATATAGGACCGTGTTTCAAAATCATAACCTAGATTTCCTTATCCACACAAAAGGATGTGACAGGATATTTCTTAGAAAGAAGAGGAAACCTATCAACTTTTTTTTTTTAAAACCTACAGAAGGTGTGGCAATAGTGATGATACAATCATCACAAATATGGCATCTGCACTGCAATATATTGATATGTCTTTTTACTCTTCCACGCTTTTTCATCGCTATTGCAGCGATATTTCATCGCTACTTTCCACGCTTTAACTGTCGCAAGTATGGCATTTGTGTAGCAAGTCGATGGTGGGATTTTACATGTACACACTTTTTTCGTCCCTATAAGCATTCTTTTTCATTGCTATTGCCACAATTTTCCCGTCAGAAAAAATATGCCTCTTTTTAAGATGGTGACACATGGCAGTATGATTTCGTCATTGTTTCCACAAAAAACGAATGCATGGATATAGCATTGAAAAAAGTACCACAAAAAAAATTGTTTTCCTTCGTGGAAAGTGCGATGGATATGTGTGGCAATAGAAACAAAAAACAATGGAAAATTTGGTCATATGTAGTAGTGTGGCTCCATAGCTTCTATATTCAATCTTCCTTTTTCATTGTCCATGACTGATATCATTTTGTTCTGATATACATCATCGTCATAAATTTTAGGAATAATACTCTTTTTAATCATAGAAATTACATTTCTGATTTCCATGAAATGATGAACCTCTTCTATATTTTGTGTTTGTTCAGTAATCCCTTATTTTGTTTCATTTTGAATTCCTACATTTTCTATCTTCTCTGATGATGTTACCTCTATAGTCATGGAAAGACCCTTTTTTGTTGGAGTTATTTCTTCCGATAACTTTGGATATTCTTCTTCATCAAGTGCTTCCAATTTCCTTTTTTTATTTGATCCTTCTTCATTTGTAGCTAGATCCTTTGAAATTTATTCTACAGTCTTTATTTTATATGTCTTCTCAAAATGATGATGAGTTTGTGTAATCAGAGAATTCGAAGGTCTCACTAGAGCATTCCTGTGAACTTGGAAAATATTCTTTACTTCCTCCCAATTATCTTGATTGGACAACAACTCTATCTGTTGTTTCTATTGATGTTGATAAGGCATTTTTCAATGTGATATTATTTTTGAGGAAATCACAGAGTGGGGATCATACTTCCATGGATCTCCTTGTAGAAATAACATAGATGAAAGAAGTTTTTTTGTCACTTACAATGCTAATATGGTATTGGTAATAAACAGGTCCAACTCATTTCTTTGATTTAAAACTAGCCTTATATTTCCTTGACACAAAGTGAATATAATCACAATTCAGTCTCTATCTAAAGAATTATAGTGCAAATATTCTTGTATTTAAGAAATCAAGTAATAGAAAAGGTTGAATCTCAAAGACATAAACTCTAATTTTGGTATAGTTATAAAATTATACCAATATCATACTCTCTTATCTGAGATTATGTGTAATAATTTCTTACATTCAATGAAGATTCTAGGGGGTACCTCCATTGATTATGATGTGATACGTTTTACACATAAATTGACTAGTATATTTTGAAAATACAACATTTAAGGGATTATTATTGATTAATGAGGTCCAATTGATCATTGAATATGGTTACCAATCTCATTTTCAACCTTTAATCCACAATGCATAGAATGACATGCTTGAGAAAACTATGCATGGGCTTCCTTGGGGCTTGAATCCCACAGGTTGGATACTAGGACCCACACATTGGATGATGATGACATCCCTTTGGAGGCCTAAGAGACACCTTGGAGGATCTCATCTATCCCCTATAATCCAAACAACTTGCCTTTGGAGGCCAAAACGTCACCTTTGAGGGTTTGACGTCACCCTAGGGCTAGGGTTTGGTGGTGATTGAAGACACTTGGCCTTTGGAGGCATAGCGCACTCATATCAAACTCAACTAATTGACCTCTTGGAGGGATATGTGTGGCAATAGAAATATAGAGTGTAGGAGTTAACTTGTTCAAGCTTTCTTTTAATTTAAGCTTGCTCCCTTCATTTTATGAACCTTGATATAGAGTGGAGGAGTTAGTTTGTTCCCTTCGCAAACTTTCTTTTAGTCTAAGGACCTATTGACCTAGAGTGGAGCACCAGTTGAGTGTATAATCTTCAAGTTGATCACCCCAAATCCATTCCACTATTAGAAGGGAAGAGGATTGTTCCACAACAACCCTGGTTCAATCGAGAGGCCATTGCACATTAACAAAAAAATTGTTTTTCTAAGGCATTTTTTGTTGTTGTGTCTATCAACTATAATCTTTTTCTATCCAATAGATAGCCCATTGTCATAGTACACCATGCTCAATAAAAGACACAATATTTTTAGCTCATACACTCTTTTGATTGCTTACTAGATTCACAATATTTGACTTTCAAGTTTTGTTGAGATAATGTAAGCAATTTTCCTTTTCAACTTATGAGCATAAAACCCCAAGTCTAAGAATGGATCAACAAATATGTTAGCCTCTAAAAATATTCCCATGTCCAAAAAACATTCACAGACTTCTTCAAAGATAACTATGTTTTTTACCATGCATTTTAGAAGTGTTATTTATTGCTAATCATGTATTGTTTTCCCTTCAAAAAGCATGTACTGCACATTCAACCATGTTGCATGGGGTTGATCATGTAGAGACCTCCCAATTACCATAATAACAAGTAGTAACCCTTTGTTTTCTACTATTTCCTATAATGGAATTGTTTCTAATTTGTAGCATTTGATTTAATGAAGGAACAAATAACTCTTTGACTATGTTTTAATTTGATGGATTTATGCTTAAATGCACAAAAGCATAAAATGGACATAACATTTGGCTCTCTAAAAAATGATAAGCCAAACTAGCTCTTTGTTGTAGTTGTGTATGTGCATCTTCATTGTCTTGAAAATTAGGTCTATGTCATCCAATCTTGTTCCACAATGTCTCCAAAAGTACCTTGAGCAAGGAGCACATGTTATTAACCTCTTACTACTGGTGATAAAGTTAGAAAATAATTGAATATCTAATTAACTTAATTTCTAGATTGTCTTTTTTTTGTTGAGTTTCAACAAGTAATGAAAATTGTCAAAAATAATGATAGTATTCATGTCCAAAAATATATTATGGCTCTACAACATCGAAGAATTAAATCATAAGTGCCAGATGCCTTTGAATTAAGTCGTAAGTGCCATACGCCTTCTCACACTTTCCTAGGTTTATTGGCTTCTCAATGTCATGCTTCCCTAAGTCTATCTCGCTTCAAGGTTCCTTCACTTTGCATTGTTTATAGTACGTTGTAACATTTATTTTAGGAAAGACAAGCATTCATGACCTTAGAGTGACACATTGTATACATCCATATTTGCAAGGAACATGACTCAAGAGACTTATAATTGTGATTCAACTTAACAAATCAATCATTTACATGTCATTGTGTGTCACCAGATAGAAGTATCTTGCTACTTCATCAAGATTTATTGAACTTGTTGCTTAATAACTTTTAATGGTTTGAACTTTAGATATAGGTGCATTGTAATTTTCTTGCGTATGCCCTTGTATTATTACTACTACATGACCATTACCTAGATTTTGAACCTTTTGGACATTGTTGCAACTCTCGCTCCAATACTAGCGAAATCAAATTGGTTGATTGTAACATATATGGGTTCTACCTATCTGCCCATATCTCTATGTGTCCATGTCTCAATAGATTTATAAAAAAACATATATTAGGCCCATGAATTCTCTCCTAACCTTGGAATTATAGAAATAAGTGTTATCTTTGATCAATAATTGTTCCTTTGCTTTGTAGGTCAACTGATCGACATAGCCTGAAACTAGCTATATTCAAGCTTCATGACCAAATTTTCCACGGTTCTTCGAATGAATTGAGAGAAAGTTGGTAGATGTGAAAATTTGGAGTTAATATGCTTCGACTCACACTTCAAAATTGACATGGAAAATTTGAATGGATGGAGAGAACATTGGTAGGTGTGAGAATTTGGAGTTGTGATGCTCCCACACCCACTTAAAAATCGACATGGAAAATTGGGCGTTTTCTAATTGTTCTACGAAATATTTTTTTGCCTGGAATCTGACGACATAAATCTTCACGAGATCAGTATTTTTTGTTTTTTAAAGTCCATTTCTGAATACAGAAATGCGAAAACTTAATTATTCTCTCATTGATTCTCGAGTAATAGTTAAATACACAAAACTTGCTAATAATCTTCAGATTGCCTATTTAATGTTGGAAAATGAGATAGCAGATGCCCTCATATAGGAACGTGTTTCAAAATAATAACCAATATTTCCTTATCCACACAAAAGGATGTGACAAGATATTTCTTAGAAAGCAGGGGAAAACTATCAAATTTTTTTTTTAAACCTACAAAAGGTGTGGCAATAGAGACGATAAGATCGTCACAAGTATGGCATCTGCATCGCAAGTTATTGATAGGTGTTTTTACTCTTCCATGCCTTTTCATCGCTATTGTGATGATATTTTGTCGCTACTTGCCACGCTTTAACCATCGCAAGTATGGCATCTGCATCGCAAGTCAGTGGTGGGTTTTTACATGTACACACTTTTTTCGTGGCTATTGCCACGTTTTTTCATCGCTATTGCCACAATTTGTCCGTTGGTAAAAAGTATGCCTCTTTTTAAGATGGTGACACATGGCGGTCTGATTTCATCATTGTTTCCATAAAAAATGAATGCGTGGATATAGCGACGAAAAAATTACCACAAAAAAAATTGTTTTCCTTTGTGGAAAGTGCGATGGATATGTATGTCATTAGAAATGAAAAACCGTGGAAAATTTGGTCATATGTAGTAGTGTGCCTCCATAAATTATATATTTAATCTTCCTTTTTCATTGTCCATGACTGATATCATTTTGTTCCATATACATCATGGTGATAAATTTTAGGAATAATAGTCTTTTTAATCATAGAAATAGCATTTCTGATTTCCATGAAATGATGAACCTCTTCTATATTTTTTGTTTGTTTGGTAATCCCTTATCTTGTTTCATTTTGAATTCCTACATTCTCTACCTTCTCTGATGATGTTACCTCTACAGTCATGGAAGGACCCTTTTTTTTGGCATTATTTCTTCTAGTAACTTTGGATATTCTTCTTCATCAAGTGCTTCTAATTTACTTTTTCTATTTTATCCTTCATCATTTGTACCTAAATCCATTGAAATGTATTCTACAGTATTTTTTTTATATGTCTTCTCAAACTGATGATGAGTTTGTGTAACCGAAGAATTCAAAGGTTTCACTGGATCATTCCTGTGAACTTGCAAAATATTCTTTACTTCCTCCCAGCTATCTTGATTGGCCAACAACTCTATCTATTGTTTATATTGATGTTGATAAGGCATTTGTCAATGTGATATTCTTTTTGAGGAAACCATAGAGTGGGGATCATACTTCCATGGCTCTCCTTGTAGAAATACCATAGATGAAAGAAGTTTTTTTGTCACCTACAATGCTAATATGGTATTGACAATAAACAGGTCCAACTTCTGTCTTTGATTTAAAACTAACCTTACATTTCCTTGACACAAAGTGAATATAATCAGAATTCATCCTCTATCTAAAGAATTATAGTGCAAATATTCTTGTATTTAAGAAATCAGGTAATAGAAAAGGTTGAATCTCAAAGACAAACTCTAATTTCAGTATAGTTATCAAATTATACCAGTCTCCTACTCTATTATATGAGATTATCTATAATAATTTCTTACATTCAGTGATTATTCTAGGCATTACCTTCATTGTATATGATCTGATAAGTTTTACACATAAATTGACCAGTATATTTTGAAAATCCAACATTTAAGGGATTATTCTTGATCAATGAGGTCCAATTGATAAATGAATATGGGTTACCAATCTCATTTTCAACCTTTAATCCACAATGTGTAGAATGACATGCTTGAGAGAAAAAAAATAGGTGTACTAGGTAAGATTGGTACCTAAAACTTTCGAGAGACTCAAATTCTGACAGTTGATGATTTATTTGGTCTCCTAAAAATTGCAGAAAATTGAATTTGGTCCTAGGTTTGGTCATAATTGGGAAAATTGATACATAATTCCTAATACAAACTCATCAACCACTAAGTCATTATCTTTTCCAAATATTACAGAAATCATGAAAATAGCTTGTCTTCGTTTTTCGACAAACAAACTCGATTTGAGAATGACATTATCTACAGGGGTATCAAGACTTTTTTGCTGTTAAATCTTTAGAAGAGAAACTCTCTTTTTGGTTTTAACTCTTTGAAACATTTGTCCATTACAAATTCATTTAATAGCTCACTATCAATTTTTAAAGGCCACCTAATCATTTCATCAATGGCTTTAGGGATTAATTCAATGAGGATAGACTCATCCTTGGAAATCACAGTTCTCTTGGAGGAAATGTTTGTTTAGGAATACCATGGCACAAGCTTGAGAAAATGGTAGACTTGGGGCACTAAATTTTTTTCTAAATCACGCTTTGAGTCTTCATAATGATCATCCAAAAAATAAATCATATTCTTAACCAATCTTGTTATAAATTGAACAAATATTCACTTAAGGATTATGATCTGAAAAATCAAGATTCTCATGTTAAGCTCCTTTCTTAAATGATTCTCAAACCATTTCCTCATCTTCTTGATTCTTGCTCAATCTAACCCCCTCTTTCATATTACATTTCCATGGATGACTTACACACAAAGGAAATAATTACGACTACATAACCAATTGATAATATCCATATTCCTGATAAAGGACTAGGTATCCCCATGGCCTCCACAATGTGGTTATATAATAAGTTACTTACAAATGAAGTTATTTAGTCTAGTGAATAACTATGGAGACTAAATAGTTTGAGTGGGATTAATGGTTAAGAAAATGTGTTTCCTTTTAAGACGTCACAAGTTAAAATATAGAGGGGGTAGGGTATGTATACCTAGGTTCAACCTAACCAAAACACAAAAGAACAAAAACTTAGTAAACACTAAAATTAAATTATTATTATTATTAATTTTGGACATTGAATCTTGATTTGAAGAGGGTCCCCACAAACAAGGGAATATCGTACACCAATTTATTGTTTGACTGGATTATTAATATTATTATTAATATCTGACCTTGAATGTCTATTGAAATTGAAATTAAAGACTAAGACCAAAATCTTAGTAAACTTTAAAATTAAATTATTATTATTATTAATTTGGAAAATTGAATCTGGATTCGAGCTAAAGGTGAACTAAAGGTTCAAACTGTCCCCAAGCCCATGTCGATGTCGTTCAAGGGCTTGCAATAACCATGTCAAATTCGAAGACCATCCCACTATTCAATCCCAACAATGTCAGAAGCCAAGGATTTATGTTGGTGTCGAGGTAGTTATATTAGTGGCAGTAAGTCACTCTTGAATATGACACCTCTGTTCATTACTGTATTTGGGTTGGGAAATCCATTTCTCTCTCATTTGATCATCCACAAGTCTATATGTTGGGAAATCTGAGTCGGTCATCTGTAGTCCTCAAACTCTTACCATGTCGACCTTCCCTAAGTGAGTTCTGAATCACTTCATACTCTGATCTAATTCAAATATGTTACATGTTTCATGTCATTGATGGGGGATACATTAAGGCCCTCCTATAATGGGTATTTTCATGTCGAATTCAACTCATTATACTAGAATAAGACCTATAAATGATTTAGTACCTTGGTACCTGCATGCCTCAATGACAGGTTTCCTTGTTTTCAATAGTGGGTTCACTTCATTGGCCCCTGATTGAAAAATTCCATCGAGTGTTCGAATTTAGCTCATTAATTCAAATTTGTTGGATTGTACTAGAGTACCTTGGGGTTCATTGACATCAATGGTTATTTACCTCTCTGATCAGGGGATCAAATTTTGCTCAATTTTCAAAGTGCTCGGAATGCGACGAAAATAGTTCCATTGCGTCTGTCTCGTCTTCCTGATTCCGGTGGTATATTTACTTTCTCAAATGGAGTCCGTATGAAGGGGATATCGCGATCTGTCTGCCAAGACAAACAGGCAAAATTTTTGGATGTTGATTGTACCTGTCCGTACAGTCTGTACAATCCGTACGGTGATGTGGCAGGACCGTACAGGCCGTACGGTGATGACATGGAAGTTATTTATTGGTTGGTTGCTGACGTATTGGATGGTGACACGTGTCCGATTGGTGGCGAGTAATATGAGGACACGTGGCCCAATCCATGGGCGCAACGTGTCCCCTTCATTTTTGTTCATTTGGTTATATAAAATTGTATTGGGAGTCCGCGGGGTTCGACCCCTGGACCTCCCCCCACACTAAAGACTTCATAACTCTCCGCTAACCAAAGTACTGCCATTTGTTCCTTGTTTACTATGCCATAAAACATATATTTAAGTTTGAATGTATTGACAAACGGAAAGGGGGGCGGGTCGGGGCTTAGACCCGACCCGTGGACGCATTGTATTACATATGACCCAACATATATGTATTGGCCCGACCATTGGCGCGCGCGCATTACATTGCATTGCATTGTATTGCAATGTATTGCAATATATTGCAATGTATATATATATATAACCGTGTGTTGGTGCGGGGTTTGAAACCACGACCCATGTGTTAAGTATTGGCGCGGGGTTTGAAACCACGACGCATGTGTTAAGTGTTGGCACGGGGCCTAAATGGAAGTTGCACGGTTTTCAAACGGTTTAACCACCTTTTTTCCCAGCACGAGGTCATATGGCCATACACCCAGGTGCCGAGGCGGTTAGGGGCTGGAGGCGCCTTAACCATCCTACGGTTTGCACCATTGGCGCGGTTGTGCCCGGTGCTGGGTTTTTATGCTTAAAAGAGCGTGTGAGCCAAGTTCACTCAAGGGGGGTGCGAATTGTAGAACCAGAGACAACAAGCTTGAAGAGGGAGACTTCCAGGAGGTCTAACTTCTTCATTTTTCGACCGATTGAGGTGCCGAAAGAGCCCAGGCAGGGGTTTTGCGACACTTGGAAGCCATTGGAGCAGTCGGTTTGTCAGTTTGAGCATTGTAAGACATGTTTTTGAGCACTTTTTGAGCAATTAAT
>SNQJ01S0247066.1:0-13086 GCA_010110895.2 Picea sitchensis
ATCTTGGATTTTATTACAAGCTCCCAGTGAGTCTCCTCAACTCCTTTCTGTCATTGCAAGATGTTCCGAGTTCCCATGGGTCTGAAACAAAGTCTTTCCCGAGCAGAGCTCCACAAAAGATAATTCCTTGTAGAGACCGCTGAAGTGCGGTGTGGTGCTTCCAAAAATAAATTAACCTTGTTGCACTCGACCTTGACAATATTTCCTAGAAAAGTTTCTAAAATCAATGGATCAGGTGCTCGAAGGATATCTGAGAGCAAGTGAATCGTATCCAACACATGTTCTGCATTTCTCTCCATTCGATTTCCAATCCCATCTCTTGTAGTTTGTGTTCAACTCTGTATCCTCTCATTTAACATCAACTTATAGCCTTGGTAGCAATGGAATATGGTTGTGTTGGGCACAGAAAGGATGCATTGAAAGGATCATGGTTTTCTTGAATTCCAAATGTTCAGCTACATAAAGTTGTTCAACAACAAGTTGATCACATTTACACGGACACAATCCCACACACCAAGTCTAGTAAGCGTAACCAACAAACCTAGTATTTCTTGTTGATGATAAATGCCAGTAAACTCCTTGATGGCCATAACATACACATGGATACAAAATTTTGAATGGCCAGTTCCTTACATGTCAAACGACGCACTAATTGAAAGTAGATCTTGGAAATGTACCTGCAGTGACTCTCTTCGGCCTTTTATACACTGACAAAGCAATTTTTTACTATGTAACCAACAAACCTAGTACTTTTTGTTGATGATAAATACCAATAAAATCCTTGATGACCATAACATACACATGGATACAAAATTTTTGAATGGCCAGTTCCTTACATGTCAAAACGACGCACTAATTGAAAGTATATCTTGGAAATGTACCTGCAGTGACTCTCTTCTGCCTTTTATACACTGACAAAGCAATTTTTTTACTAAAGAAACCACCAATGACCTTCTTCTGTATTACTTTCTGTGCACTTTATACAGTGGACCACCATTAGAAAAGATGATCATAAGCAACAAAATATTGATTACTTTATGGTTGCATTCACAATCAAGAGATTTTATCTCCTTCACTTTACATAATTTATTTCCATAATGACTTAAACCACCACTTTTATGGCCATATTATTTCTTTATATGGAAAAGGCAATGCATGAATTTAATTTGGCATATAAATCTTTATATAATGGTTGAAAATCGTAAGCCATACTAATCCACATGTAAATTCAAGATTCATTTTTATCTTTAAATAATAAAAATGTCACGTGGATTGGACATAATAACATGGTATGGTTTTGAAACATGAAAATATGCCAAAGTCATAAACCTAAAGGTATGTTAATGATTCCATACTCTAGGAAAAGAGGCACAAGAAATAACTTTTGGGACTTGAGTGTTTTGAGTGTAAGATTGAAAAAGTTAAGAATGTGAGAAATGAGAGAATATGCAATTTTTAAGTGATAGGTAAGCAAACTGATGAAAAATTTTAAGCAAGCACTATATTAACCTTGCCTACAATTTGTAATGACTTTCCTTCATCGGAATTAACCTGTATCATATCAAATAAAATATGTTGACTGAATCTCATGGCCATTCATTAACCAATACATATAGTGACTTTTGGAACATTCTTTAATGACGAGGTAACTGAAGGCATATTCCTTGAATGTGTACCAACAACTCAACGAGAGCGCACAATACTTTAAGCAAGTAATTGCGAAATGAGAGGGGGAGATCGAAATGCTCTTTTCGGCTAAGTGCTATTGACAAAAAATCATTGTCAACAATTTCCAATCATCAGATGCACGTCACTTACAGTGACATGCAATATGAAACAATAAAGTTATGATCCTTGTGCCAGATATTTGTCTTAGGTTGATGGAAAATTGGTATGGACAAGGATCTACAAATTGTTGTATCGGGTGACAAAGATGTGATAGATTGTTGTATCGACGATGGTAGCCATAAGTTGATCGCTGGTAGTGACAATTTGAGTTCACACTTATACTGTGAATAACGAATTTAGGAAAGGAAAGGAAGTTGTATCCCCTTTCCGTTGGTGCTAGAGAATACACAGGATTCATACTTTCCTCTCAAAGTTGGATCCTATACATCGTGGGGTCGAATTCCTTTTGGTTGGTGCCAGAGAAAACAGGAAGTTGGATATTCCTTGGGATGAATAAAGTTTGCTCACACAAAGAATACCCAATATAAATAGGATAGTACACATAAATCCATATAAGATAATAATAATACAAATAATGAATATGAGATGAGATAAATACAATGAGAATGATGGCCCATTTATATATATCCTCACAAGGGGTGTCATTTCATGAATATACACGTCCTTTAGATAAGACACAACTTTTGATTTATGATAAGTTTAATTATTATTAATTATATTTATTTCTATATATATTGTGTTCATAACATTAACTTCCCCTTAAAAATTCTTTGTCCTCAAATCATACTTTATGGAAGACTTATCTCTTGTTTTGGTTTGTAATTATTGTCTCTTGATTATTCATTCTTGATTTAGTGATCGCTGAAGACCTGAGACAATAAGATATTTTAATCATTGAGAAAAACTGTTGAATTGTAAGAATCTGCCCACCCTAATTCGACATTCTGCAGAACTCGGTGTTTATAGGGTTCTTGGAAAAAACTTGATGTATTTCCCTCGATTCCCCATGATTAGTCTTTGGAAATGAGTCTTTCACAAATTCCCGCTTCATTTACTCTCGACATTTGAAGACCTATTTACTTTAGTTGGATTTGCATCCTTTTTAGTTGTAAGTTTGATTGGTTCTCTATTAATTCCTTTATCCATAATTGAGAGTTTTACATCTAAATACTTTTCTAGTTCCATAGGTTCGATCATTGCCTCTTTATCAACCAATGCTTCCTTTTTTGATAAGTTGCTCTAACCTGTTCTATAGTGACTTATTAATCAGTGTGAGTAAAATCCATGATTGGTGCATGCTTGTGCATGGTTGATGCACTGGATTATGGTACAAGTTGATTACAAAAATTTTGGTACAGGTTGGCGCATGCTTGATGCATTTGTTTATGGTACGTGTTGATTACATGTTGTTTGGAGTATATGTTGGTGCATGGTCGATGCACTTGTTTATGGTATACGTGTTGGTCACTAAGTTCAGCAAGTTGATTCATTGGTTGATGGCTGGTTCAAAGTTATTGCGCTGCTGTTTGGTGCAAAGCTGATAGGTACATGTGTACACAGTATATCTCATGATAGTGTGATAGTGGTTCCACTATCTCTACTTCTCACGCCGTATGCTTGGATGGGGAAAGGACGTGTGGTTGTAGCCAGAGAACATAGGGGGTTGTAAATTCCTTCCGTTTTAGCCAAATAATTGTGAGTTGAGCTTCCTCAGTTGTATCCGGAGAACTAGGGTTGCTTCCTTCCGCTGTAACTAGAAAGGGAAGTTGGTGCTTCCAATGAATGTAATTTTAAAGACATATAAGAAAAACATTATGTGGTTTTCTCGGCTAGTTTCCAATGAAAACACCGTGTACTGTATGTGTATGATTGCTCATTTGTTCATTGTTTATTTACTCAAGAACTTATTGGATGATAATGCTACATTGATATAACACTCGTGATATTGTGGTTAAAAGCATTGAATTGTTTCTATTACTAATTCACCCCTCTCAATAATCCAAATGCTTTACCAAAACAATCCCCAAACAAGACAAATATGAAAGTGATTATGACAGAGCATAAACTAGGCAAATATGAGTAAATTGTATCATAATACAAGTGATAATTTATATAATTCAATCCTTTAAACAAATTATAAACAAATAAAGCTAGGATAAAATAATTGATAAAACTAGGGTTTAAGTAACCTATTAAGTCTAAAAAATTTAAGAGAATATAACAACCAACAAAACCAAGATGTATAGCCCTAAAATTGTTGTAATAAAAACCAACTATGATGATTTTCCAAGAGATTATTTTAGGTCAAAATATGTAAGAAAACGCTCAACGTCTAGGGATTTTTATGGCTGAAAATTGAATGTAAGATAAACAAGCCCTATATTTACCCTAAAACAAAGATACAAATTGAAGTTTAGAATTTAGATTGACTAGATGGGAGAAGACTTGTGCCTACTGTATTTTTGTGGGGCATATGGGATGAATAAAGGACTCCATTGAGAATGTCTTAGTGGAACTAGTGTGATATCCATTGTTGTCCACTACAAACCTTAGAAGATCCACCTAGTGCCAAGTTACAAACTTCAATATGATTCAAGGAAAGCTATTCCACTGGTAATATTCCAAGGGTTTTGAAGAAGGGACTTGTTCAAGATATAAACCAAGAGAGTCCATCACCACCAATAGAGAAGTAAAACAACACTTAAAATCATCCATAAACCAAATCCAACAAATTAAGTGAGACCACTTACTCAAGAAACCATTTCATCCATAAAACCTTAGCCAAGATCATCCATTAAAGGGGAAAATAAATCCACAAGATACCTCCTCAAGAAGTTGCTCTAGTTATCCATCCGTGGTAAATATAGAAGAACAAAAGTAGACAAGTAATTGTTCTCCACAAATTCTAGAAATGATTTACGAATGAGTGGTGCTTCTTTATTTATATGAAGATATCTAACAACCCTCTCCATATAGAATAATATTCTCCTATATTTTAGCTTAAAAGAATATAAAATGCTTATCTCTTTACAAACTCTAGAGAGGCGCGGTAAAATACATAAACCATGAGGTGGTTATGCCACTTATACAATAATAGCCATGATACATGAATAACTTATTCAAAAGACCTCAAATTAAGTAAGTTCCAAGTCATCCTCCTCAACATGCAGAAAAAAATACTAAAAGGTGGAACAACCTCCTCAAAACCCTCAATGACCTCCTCCAAAAGTGTCCCACAAGTGGTAAAAGATTCACGATAGTCTTCTCACGACATATTTTAAAAGTCCATAGGTTTGTCGATTTTTTTCTCAAATTCCTATTTAACCACATTTCGTAATCCTATGGTCATTATTCATCTAATGGTATTGATCTAAACAAATTATGGGTATTTTTTCAAAAGATAATCTATCTTGAAGCTAGCTACCCTCAAAATAGGTGCTAAAACCTCCTCAAGGTGCAAAATGGCCTCTAAAAGAAGTAAGATGGTCTCCATCAAGCATGCAAGTGGCCTCCTCAATATCCTTCATATGAACAAGGATTGTATCCATTTCATGTCCATGATCCTAAGCCTAAAACCTTGCAACACATATTTAAGAAGTAATAGTTGTTTATTATATTTGATTTCCTAAGTTTTAATAGGTTTTAATGAGTTTTGGAAACTAATGTTTGCCTATGAAGAATTTTAGTTTAGTTCCCACACCCACTATGATTTTCACCTGTTTGGTGGTTTGCATATGCACGTGCTAAGGAGGGAAATGAGCACATGGGTTTTGTAGATTTGGCCTCCAACATGGTTCGCCTCTTTTGGACCGAGTTCCAGATATTCCACTAGTGCACCAGGATCTGATCAAACAAAGGGTCATAATCTTCTAGGGCATAAGGTGTGTACAACCAATGCCAAAAAAATGAAACTAAAAGTGTTGAAAGAAATCAACTCAAAGAAAAATCAATCAAACTCAATTGTTCCTAAGAAAACGCCCATACAAAATTTCACGAGTTGAAAGTAACCAAAGAAAAGAGTGAATGGGTGAGAAATAATTTGGATAACTCCAAACCAATGATGAAATAATCATCCAAAGATATTACAAGGAGTTGGAGTGGGGTTTAATTTTAGATGGTTAGAATTAATCACTCAAAATTTCATTTCACTGTGTATGGGACAACAAGCTAAAAACTCAAAAGAAACTCAATCAAGCGGAATATTCTAATCAAAATCATGTGGCTATAAATATGGGACAAATATGAGTGCCCATTTCACTACAATATGGTGCAGACCCCCAATCCTTGGGCCGAGATCCATGCAGTATCTTCTCTAGACCACGACAATATTTAAGCAAAACCCTTGATTAAAACCACGAAGGATTTTCGGGTCTCGTGAGTTCGACGCTTTCAACACAATGCCACCTCTCTATTTAAGAGCCGAGATGCGAAGCTTCTAATGGGAGTAAGGGATAAGCCCCCCCTTCTCTTCAGCCCCTTGGAAAAGTGACCATGGCCAAGGTCTTAGTGCAAGCTCCTTTCGTGATTCGCAATCTCGCGAGTTGGAGAGTCAAGACCTCTCGACGCTCTTGGATCCAAACGTCGACAATCGAGATGCGACATGGGTATGGCTCCTCCTCAGTACTTTACAAGTGACCGCCATCTAGATCTTAACTCTATCACCTCTCGCAACTCACGAATTCATGAGTTGAGACACTCGTGCTCCTCCCTTTTGAATCCATTAAACATGATAAGTCAAAAGGGTGTTGACTCCTCCACAATGACACATGTACACCACCTGTCAACCACTTCCACCTTTATCACCGTGTTTGCAGGAGCACTTGGCGCTCGACACTTCACGACTTTGATGATCCAAATGAAATGTTTCCCAACCTTCAAACCCCCGAATTCACGATATGATCCAACGGTTTGGGGTAAGCCGTGATCAACGACTCACAAGCATCCTCCGTCAGGTCATGGGTTCCACTTAACAACCTTGGAACTTCTCGCCAATCCTAATGGCCCTCGGATTCGCTTAGTTCTCCATGGAGAATTTAGACCGTCCACCTCTGTCCTTGATAACCTTTGTCTCTGAACTTCGGAATGGGCGATTAGACCTGTTATTTTCTTTATTTCGATCCAACTTGTTTTTCGCTCGACCTCTTCGACCTTCAACCTAAGTTTATTCTCGGGGCCTTCAAGATTTCCTTGGAAAATTATAGGATTTAAGCCTTCGCTGTGCACGAATCTTTCAATCTTAATCATAACTCACAATTATCCTTCGAGAGAAGCTCTATGCATTCCTGGCAATAGAGAATTCTTCAACTCCTCCATGAGTCCTAAGAATTCGTTCCCTTTCCCAGCCTGCGCATACTTTGCACAACTTTGTGCTTTTTGCTACACTCTTGCTCAGAAAAGAATAATTGAGTCTTCTCGAGTGTTCTCGAGATGAATTTCTAACCTAGTCATCACACTCCTTGTGGAACCCCTCCACTACACGTAGAGAATAAACTAGCCTGGAACATACCATTCAACAAGTGGTTCCAACAACCATAACACATAGATTTGGAATCAAAGTTTTCTTATATTCCAAAGGTTCTCGGACATGGCAAATAATAGCTAAATGCATAAAAATTGTGCTCTTCTATTCTCCCTTCATCTCTACAACTTACTAATTCTGAATTATGTTACAAAGATACAAGGGTTGAGGGTGTCTATCATCCATTTTCCCCCCTAAGCTCCTAAAACTATCTAGTTCATCATTTAAATCTACCTACTTGGATTAAACACACATAAATGCCTAATACATCTGGAACATATTCTCCAAAATCAGTTTGGATCTTAAATACATAAATGCTTATGCACTTTCCTCTCATCCATTACATTAATGTTTTAGATTTTTAAATTTCAAAACGTTTTCAAAAACGGTTCAAATTACATCCGCATCGCCTAACCATCTCCTTGGATTTAGGCACGCACTTGGTATTTATATGATGCTCTTTAAGGCCATACCTCTTCTTGAAAAATCACGAAATTTTTTCATGAGCTCTTGCACGGTTTGCCCATGCCTTTGAATTTCTACTTCTCTTATCTCCCAAATGACATCTTCAACTGGATTTCCTTTCCACTTGACCAAGTATCTCAAAATACTCCTTCCCGTCTTCTTTTGCTAACTCTCCTTGTCAATTATGCTTTCATATGTGGTTTTCAAATTATAGGCATTTTGCTTTGTCCATTGAATATTTTCTTATTCATCTTCTTCTCCTTCTTATTCAGCTCTATAAGGGTACAAATACATGCCATTGAATATCAATGAGATTCCAACCACATCGGGTATTCAATCTCATATGCTATTCCAAATTTCCTTATGGCATTGCACGGTACAATATTTTTCATCTTAAGATGAGGAAAAATGAGGTCTTGAAAAAAATAAAGAGATAGTTTCTAGTGAGAAAGAAATGATTTTCATTTAAAAGGCTTCCCATACAAAATCATAAATCATCAAAATATTCAAGTCTCTGTGTAGACTAGGTCTAGGTATATGGTATGTTTAATAGAAATTTGAGCAAAAAATGACACACCTATGGTACTTTTAAATTATGTCGCAAAAAGATTATCGGAATGTTGACCACTTGTGGGACACTTTGGAGGAGGCCATTAAGGATTTTGACGAATTTGTTCCACCTTTTAGGATTTTTTTCCACATACAGGAGGATGACTTGAACCACTTAATTAGGGGTGTTTTGAATAAGTTATTCATGTATCGTGGATATTATTGTATAGGTGGCACAACCACCTAATAGTTTATGTATTTGACTAGATCTCTAGTATTTGTAAAGAGATAAATGCATTTTATATTCTTTAGGATAAAATATAGAGAATATTAATTTATCTTGAGAGGGTTGTGTTGATGTCTAGGGAATAGAGAGTCTCCAACATCAACATTTTCAACCTCTCATGGGCCTAGGCGAAAAGAGACAGGAATACCCTAGACTTAGAGCCCCAACAAGAAAGCACATTGAACTCTAGGGCAATTTTCCCCTAACCTGGCCCAAGCATAGATTCCTTTGTCTTGTAATTTTCATTTTAGTAATATTTAATTTTTATTTAATTTATGATCTTTATGCTATTTTACAATTTAATTACTTTATACATTTGAAGTAACAAAATTAAAAAATTAATAAAGGAATGCAAATAAAAATAAAAAGGCAATGCTTTTGTTTTTACTTTTTAGCAAAAGTAACTAAAGCAAAGTTAAAGAAAAGCTAGAGAAAGTTAATAAACTATGTTGGTTTTAAAGTACCTTAATTAATAGAAAAGTTTATTACATAACATTGGTTTGAAGAATACGGAAATAACATTTTTGATGAAGATATAACATTTTATATTTTTATTTAGGAAGCAGACGTAGTTAAAAATGATAAAATCAAAATGGTAGAATAAACCAAAATTTTATGCACACTAACCATTTAATAAATAAAACTTTATAAGATGATTGTTTACAAAATAAACATGTTTTGTTTGTACTTTATAATTTATTTAATTTATTTATTTATTCTCAATTCAAAGTGTTAAATTAATAAAGATGAGGAAAACTGAGGACTTTAAAGAAAAATTAAAGAGATAGTTTCTAGTGAGAAAGACATGATTTTTCATTAAAAGGCTTCCCATACAAAACCATAAATCTTCAAAATCTTCAAGTCTCTGTGTAGACTAGGTCTAGGGATATGGTCTTTAGCCCTTCTAGACACAATGTACATAGAAATACCAAGCAAGAAAAGGAAAAAGAAAGTTGAGCCAGAAGTGGAATAGAGAAATGGTGGCGAATTACAAGGAAGAAACTTGCATATAGAAATTGATTAGTGTCGAATAAAATCGAGCTTAATACAACAAACCAACAAGTAAATCTTTACCTTATGAAGGCCAACAAGCTCATCCCTGCTTTATCCTTATCACTGCTTCATAAGAACCTCTCCCGCCGACGATTCGGGCTTAACCTATTGAAGATGTGAAATAAGAATGAATAGAAACAATCCTAATAGCACTCCAGGCATATCTATCTCTAATTTTTCTGCCAAAGTTCTCTATCAAAACCTTCTCTCTAAAAATATATTTTGCAGAAAAACTATGTTCAAAAAAATTCCCCACCTCAATGACTGTGCACTGCTTCCTTTTATCTCCTTTGGTAAATGATTATTTTTAGTTAAACAAGCTTTATAACCTTTAAACCGAGATTGTTCTCACATTAATTAACAAACTAATTTGTTTTTTGTTAGTCCCCAAGGCCATTAATTAATGCTTTATATCGTGATCCATGTGTTACATTTTGCACTTTCTCCCTCTTTGTTCTTTTCTTCTTCCTCATATTTACTATTAACCTCCTTGGAGATCTTTATACTATTCTCTAGCTCCCTGCAACTTTCTACAACATATATCTATACAATATCACCTTTAACAAGTATGATTGGGTTTGTTGATATCCTTCCATATGAATTGTGATTCACTTCTCTTTCTTCCGAGACATGCCCTCGATCAAAACTATTGGTGTGAACAACAACATAATCTGGAATAAATGACAGCATTGCACCAGTTAAACATTCTAAATCGGACAGAACCCATATGTTAACTATTATTCCATCATCCCCTATGCCAACAATAGTCAAGAGAAGGGATGTAATTCCACCCCATTTCCGAAAGCAAACTCGGTGTAAGGAATATGTGATTCTTTATAGCTTTAATTTGTGTTCAACACAGAAGCGTTGCAATCCCTCTCCAACATTGAATATGAAGCGCCGTTGATTAAAAAAGCAGAACAAATGGGGATATATCTTGTGTATCCATCCCAATCCCCAGAATCTGTACCCAAAAAATGGTATTGACAAGATTGACACTCCAGGATCATGAAATTTCTAATATTATTGTGAAAAGAAACTCCATTGTAGTACCCACGCTTTGTGAACGTGGGTACTAAAATGGAGTTGCTTTTCACAAGAATACTAGAAATTTCATGATCCAGGAGTTATATCATAGTGCAAATTTATGTGTGATATGAAGTTGAACATAGCCTTTTTTTTTTTTTTTTACAATCGTTAGTATTAAACACCGTTTCGTGCGCCCTCCGCTGTGCATCATCAATGGGTTCTAAAACACCAAGATTGGATTTTATTACAAGCTCCCATTGAGTCTCCTCAACTCCTTTCTTTCATTGCAAGATGTTCCGAGTTCCCTTGGGTCTGAAACAAAGTCTTTCCCGAGCAGAGATCCACAATCGATAATGCCTTGTAAGGACCGCTGAGGTGCGGTGTGGTTCTTCCAAAAATAAATTAACCTTGTTGCACTCAACCTTGACAATCTTTCCTAGAAAATTTTCTAAAATCAATGGATCAGGTGCCGAAGGATCTCTGAGAGAAAATGAATCGTATCCAACACATGCTCTGCATTTCTCTCCATTCGTTTTCCAATCCCATATCTTGTAGTTTGTGTTCAACTCTATATCCTCTCATTTAACATAAACTTCTAGCCTTGGTAGCAATGGAAGATGGTTGTGTTGGGCACAGAAAGGATGCATTGAAAGGCTCATGGTTTTCTTGAATTCCAAATGTTCAACTACATAAAGTTGTTCAACAACAAGTTGATCACATTTACATGGACATAATCCCACACACCAAGTCCAGTAAGCATAACCAACAAATCCAGTACTTCTTGTTGATGATAAATACCAATAAACTCCTTGATGATTATTTTTTATTTTTAAATAAAAAGTAGTACCTTCTATATTAGAAAACCAAAACTCTTACAGAGTATAGAAAGTGTGTATCTGAAACCACCCAAAATGCTGCCGATTTATCGGAAACCAGCATATATAACGGGCAAGTAGCAGTAACATAAAAACTTGAAAACAAAGTAGCATCTGTCCTGCCCGAAGGAAACCAGGACAGATGCAAAATGTCTAAATACATATAGAACTAGAAACCAAGTAGACATATAAAACTAGAAACTGAAATAGCATAAGAAACCTAAGTTCCTGGTGACCTGTCATCCCCGCAGTTCTGTCGCGTGGTCCCTGCCAGGATGGCAAAGGCTTGTGCACAAAGGGGACATCTCCGCTTGACAGGCGCATTGGATAGCGCATCAAAGAGCATATCCATGCGTTGGCCCATGAGGAGGGCCCGATGTTCCAGATCCGACAGGCGTCCACGAAGGTCAAACAGGAGGTCCAGGTGTTCGTCCCTAATGCTTGAGCCATGCAAGTTGCCACCTTCTTCCATCGTCGCTTCAGAGCTCCCGTTGAACGCCATCTGCTCCTCCGCATCCGTCGCACCCTTCGAGCCTTCCACGAACGCCTGAGCACCAAGGCAACTGCAATTTTTGTCGCCCGGCCACGGAACTTCCTCCACGATACAGCTGGGGATGTCATCTGACATTGTCGGATTGAACTTGCAGGCTTCTGGATGGGTCTCCGCCGGAGTCTTCTTGCAGAAAGCCGTGTCTTCCAAAGAAAGTGCCAGGGACGGGTCCTCCATGATAATGCAAGGGGGAAACTCGTCCTTCGAACCGGAATTATGTATTGCCCCCGACGCCATTCCTCTGACATCACTACTACAGCCAGCACTCGGCTCAGCGATGGTAGCAAGGCGCTCCATTCTTTCTACCCTGGCTCTCTGTCTTAAAATGGACGTCGCTAGAGCTAAGGCCCGCTCCAGTTGATCCTTGCGGCGCCTCTGCGCCTTTTGAGCCTCCCATGCAGCGCCACAGCGGGGTGTTCCTCGCTTCCTTGCCATGAGAAAGGAGCAGGGGAATTGTGGATTGATTGTGTTCTGTATCGAGGCGGTCGGAGAGAGAGACACAAACAGAAAAGCTTGACCGCCCCCAAACAAAAGCAGAATGCAGAGCTGCACTGGAGCGACACTGCATAAACTGGATGAAAGTAATATTGGGCTGCTGCAGAGAGTCTAGACAGAGCTCGGAGCCGAGGTAAAAACCGAATAAACAAGAGCCGAAGCCATCCTCCCACCTTTAGCATTTGCCGACCCGGAGTCACTGCTATCGTAAATGCCCGCGCGAGGGAGAAGTCTCTCCGTTCTGCCCCTGCATCTATGGTCGTCCTTCATGGTAAAGGCTGGCTCGTGGGTGGCCGTTGATGGCATTTATTCCATGGCTTGGTGTGGGTCCACCTGTGGCCTCTATACTACATGTCACTCCTTGATGATTATAACATACGCATGGATACAAAATTTTGAATGGCCAGTTCCTTACATGTCAAACGACGCACTAATTGAAAGTAGATCTTGGAAATGTACCTGCAGTGACTCTCTTCGGCCTTTTATACACTGACAAAGCAATTTTTTACTAAATAAACCACCACTGACCTTCTTCTGTATTACTTTCTGTGCACTTTTATACAGTGGACCACCATTA
>SNQJ01S0247067.1:0-13086 GCA_010110895.2 Picea sitchensis
TGCCAAAATTTATGCTATATAATGGTCGTATATGGGTGCTACCCCCACTTCAAGCAATCATAAACAAGTGGAAATGTATGATTTTAGGAAAGTGAGAGAGGATTTCCAGGGCTTGAACTTCTTATATGTGATCAACCATGGAATAAACCTAACAGTTATTCAAACAGACTTGGGATTATGGCTATGGTGCGGAATGCAGTGAATCAAATAGACTTGGGATTATGGCTATGGTGTGGAATGCAGTGAATCAAACAGTAGAAAATCGGGGTATGTTTCTCAACAACACACAAAATATCCCACAGATTTTTTAGTTACACACAAAATTGCTTGGCTCTCGCACACAAATTCCAATCGGAAGCTCAATCATATTCAGAAACTCCAGTTGTATGTGGTCTCCTCGAATGGCATTGTTTTCTTTCACTTCGGTTTTGGCAGGAAGAAGTTAAAAAAATCAAAGAAGATTTCAAATTGTTGTTGTCATCCCAGACGGTGTATTTTGCAGCCTTTAAGATCTTGAATTTTGAACAGTACCATCAAATTTAGTACCTGGGTGTTGTATCATCGTGTTAAAAGATGAAGAAAATGTGGACAATTGTTGTACATTAAAAGTGTTTTCCAGTAAGAAACTTGTTTTTGTAATAGGACGTTGGAAGGGAAGGACAATTTTTTATGGTTTCACAAATATTATGTCACACACTCAAATCCAATTTGTCAAGATGCTTGGTTGGTTCATTACAGGGCGTCATTGAGGAGTAATGTCATCCAAGAGTGACAAATCATAGTTTAACAACAATTATCAGAATGTCAAACAATGGCCAAGTGCTAGTCTAAAGGAGTGAAACAGATAATGCCAAGGGAGACAACTCATACAATTTCAATTTAAAACCAGTAAAATTAGCAACCCACCGAGGGAATTCATGAATTCTCGGGCAATTGCAATTTTTAAATCAATTAAAGGATCTCAATTAAATTAAGAACACCAAATTTGTTCTTGAAGTCATTTTCAAGCGTAGATGTTGATGAGATTACCAATTTTGTTGTGGGAGCCGACATTGACTGAAAAGGTAGATTGTATGGAAGGGCCTTCTATTAAGGAAAGCCCTATTGCGACATGGATTCAATATTTTATAAATATGGCTATGGATTGACTGATGTTGATGGTATGAACCCTCTATTAGTTCATCAGCTAACAAGCTGATCTGTGCCACCAATTTTGAAGGAAACAAATACAATTAGAAATGAAGACAGTTACTTTTGGGTGAAAAACATAAATAATGGCTTTAATGCCTTCATCAATCTGATAAATGATTAATCATATGTATTGATGCTTTATTACTTGAATTTTCCACAAATGAGAAATGAGTGTGAATCATCGACCTATAATATCACTATGGATATCGGCAATGTTGGCCAAATGCAATAGCAAGGAAAGTGTTAAGAAATAGGCAATAGATTTCACAAAGTGTGGATTATTGTAGAAGTGAAAATCAACTGTGGAATTCACAAAAAATCACGAGAGGAACATTTAACATATGAGAGCCTATATATATGGATTTAATACAAAGTAATCCTAACATGTAGCATATATTCCAACAAACAATATGGATGGCATTATTTGACATACTCATTGGATACATCAATGCAACTACTATAGATTTTTCTCAACAATTGCACAAAATGCCATCGTAATTCGAGGTTTTTAGGTTGGCACAACATTTTAAGATCTTGGAACATTAGAGACATTGGAGGATCATTGGCATTCCATATTACTTAATGAAGTTTCTCCAAAGGATGGATATATAAGTCCAATCGAGAGCATAAGCAGTTGTAGCACACCATGGGTTGATTAAGCTATTTGTTTTTGACGAATTATGAAGAATACAACCATATGTCACATGGGACATGTTCATTATCCATCTTGAAGAAAATGTAGCATCAAAACCATGTATTGAAGACTCATCACATTCTTTATAACATGTGCCAATACTAGTAGGTGAAGAATCCATGGATGCTACAGAGCCTATATCAACTATTGCATAAGAAGTAGTAGAGTGTGAAGAAGGAGTAGGAGGATATATCTTCAATAGATTAGGAATTATAATAAAATATTTCTACGGCTTTAATGGAAAATACCTTAGCCCAAGCCAAGGATCCATTTGATATTCTATATTCCCCATAGCAAGAAGATCCTCCCACCCTGTTAGGGGTTCCAATTGTTAAAGGAAAAGAAGAAATCAACAACCTTGTTGATGAAAAGACACTTGTGATACATGAAGAGAGTAGCTATGTTATTGATCATATTTCGAAGAGGATAAGGAGATATGGTTCGAATAGGCTTCAAAAGAGGATTCTAACACACATTGTGTCCACAAATTCAGTTAAAGTTTTGATGAGATAGTTCTTGATTTCTCAAGGTGAAGTAGCAATGGAAGAAATAAAAAGAATAAAAGGTGAGAACTTTGTTTTTGTCATTTGAGAATAACAAACTAATCACTTTGCTTGAAGAGAAATTTTCTTTAACCACAATAGATTTTAATGAAAATTTAGAAGTCCTTGGTAATTAAAATATCAAGATACAAATTGACCTGGTAAAACAAATGCAAGAAACTACAAAAAAGGATTAGGAAATTGCAATATTAACATATGTATGTGAGGAGATTATTGAACAAGCTTACAAAATGTTGGCACATAGACCACTTGATAGGGTCTATGATTTATACTTAAAAGATAAATGGTACAAATTTAACATTGAATGATACATATCTCTTATGAAGATAGATTTGCAAAACACTTGGAAATTTTGTGAATTGTGTTTTGATATCACCCCTAAAAGGAGAAATCTCCTTTGCAAACCTTACCTACCCAAATAGGCGTTGCAACAAATATTGAGGTCACCAAACCCCTATGTTGGGGGTGTGTAAATATGAGCAGTTAAGTATGGGTTCCAGAATGAAACTATGAGGTTCACAACTACAAAATAACATGAGACTAAAGAGATTATAGTAGAATTGAAAATAAGAGTAGAAGGGGCCAGACCAAGTGAGGTATGGAAAAATCATGTTCACCTAACAATAGATCCATATGCCTACCCAGTTCTAGAGAGAAGACACTTGTAGGTTGCAAAAAAATCATCAACACCTCCATAAATGAGGTACTGAGGAATATAGATTCGAGGTGACAAACACTAACATAGAAGCTATGGTAAAGAGAGACACACTCTCTACTAGGACACAAGACAATTCTCCATAGAGTTGATTGATATATTGAAGGTATCAGGGTGAACATATCCTAATGGATAGGGTTGAAGTTCAAGTCCCCCTCCTACTATACCCCATTCCATACTTCAGGTAGTCAAGAGAACCTGACATTGATATTCTAAAGGCAAGAAAAATCCAGTGACAAAAAATGTATTTCAAGACATTTAAACTATTTTTACATTAAAAACAACAATTTCATCAATTCAAAATTATAATTTCAACAAAAATAATCTCTAAAAAAGTATAAAACACATAAAAGATTTAAATTTCTTGATGCAGGAGCATCGCTAACATCAAGCGAGCGTGGGGCAAGCACCAATGCATTTTGGCACAAGATAAAATTGTTTGAAATCTTTTTGAAGTTGGATGCGCCAAACTTAAATGAAATAGTTAAGGAAGGGTGTACTTCCATATTGTAAACAGACCTTGAGCGTCCCACTCTCGTCTGTAGTAGATAGCTTTAATTTCCTAGATTTGACAGTTTCAGGAGTCGGAGGGAAAACGGATATAGACACCCTCACTTGTATCATTGTAACATTAGCAAGATTAGAAGCATGATGAGCATAGAGCATAGAGAAGAGAGCAGAGAGTTGTAATTGAAAACACCCATGTACAGAGATTTGAATTAATAGAAAGAGCTTCAATTCAAATTCATGGTGTCGTATTTGTTCTCTATGTATGCATTGTGAATGTTATTCTCATGGATGTTTACTTTCTATTATACATTTTCTTTATATGATGTGTATATGATTTCATGCTTTGTGTTTGAAGTCTGAGAGAGAATAGAGAATGAGTTTCAATTGTTTCTCTATCTGAGCAAGAGTTTTCCTACAAGGAGTGTAGAGAAATTGTCCGCAAGGTGTGCGTCGACAGAAGTTAGAGATCATCTCTAAAAGCTCAGGAGGGATAGCAATTGTTCTCATTCTCGCAGAAGTGAAAGTTGAGCACAGGAGCCGTGCAAGGTGTGCGCAGGCCAAGTAAAGTCTCAGAGTTTGCGAACCTGAGGGAATTGTTGAAAGGAATGCTTCCACAAGGAGTGCGCGTAAGAAATTTTCCCCCAAAGGACTTGAGGATTTTTTTATCAAGCTCTGGAGGTTTAGTACCTTGAAGCGTTCAGAGAGAAGGCACGGTGATATCATTTCGTGGGTGGACAAGTTTTGCGAAATATCAATTTGTTCATTTCGTAGAAATCACTAAGGAGGAAATTGACGATCATAGTTCTCCGTGGAGAATTCACGAGGTCCCGGAAGCCGTCAGATCATGCAACGGAGCAAGGAAGTTACGGTGGGTATTTTTCATAGTGAAATCTCGGGAGAATTGGACCATAGGATCTGAATCAACGAGAGCCGTTGGATCACCCACATATTTCTCATCTCGGGGTTTCGGGAGTTGGAAGGTCGAAACGTTTGTAGCGAGACTTGTGAAATCGCGAAAGGCGAAGTCCCGAAATAGCGAAGGAATCTGAGCCGTTTGCTAGAAGGAGGACACGTGTCGCGATATCACCCATATCGGGGACTCAGACATCGAAAGTCCGAAAGAGAATTTTTTCAACTTTGCGAGTGGCGATGCTGCGAAGTTAATCGGGACCATCCATCTGAGAGTGGACAGGTGGAGTGCTCGCCAACACGGAATTCAGACTTTGTTGACCATTTTAGGGTTTTGTGAGTTGGAGAGTCTGAACTTCAACATCAGGACTCGCGAAGTCGCAAGGACCGAAACTCCAAAAAAAGGTGGGAAGTTCTGTGTGGGACCCACATAGAGGATGTGTCGAAATTTCGTGTTTCGACATATCAGGGGATAAGAGTTCGAGACTTTCATCCTGAAAGTCCTGAATTTGTGAGTAAAGAAGTCACGAGAGAATCACAACCGTCCATTAGGAGAAGGACAAGTGGTAGAGATCTAGGGATCTCGTGAATTTGGGGTTTCGCAAGGTGAAAGCTCAAAATTTGGGTGCCCCAAGTCGCTAAAGGTGAAGTCGCGAAGTGCTGAGGTTGCACATAAGAGAAACGTGGCAGAACCACATGGTGGGCCCAAGAAATAATCAGCCGGACACATGTCACGCATTTGGAGGAGTCAACACCATATTGACTTCTCATGTTTCGGGGACTCGGGAAAAAAGGGAATGATGGTTCGATCCTTAGACTCGTGAAGTCGCAAGTAGTGAGAATGAGAGGAGAAAGGTCAAATATCGCCTCTCGGGGGTTCAGTAAAGAATGTGCCAAAGGTTGAACCTTTGAACTCCCGAAGGCACGAGAGGCGAAAGGCGCTAGTGCTTAGCCTAGCTAGTGGTTGCGCAAAGAGGGTGCTGACAAAGGGAGAGATGTACCCATTTTGTGATCTTAGGTATTGCGAGATCGCAGAGGAAGAGTCAGAAGTCATGACTCGCGAACTCACAAAATCGTGAACCGTGAAAAAGAACCTGTGGATCGATTTGAAAGGGGATTCCAACAAACAATCCAAAAGAGTCGATCCGGCTCAAGGGCATATAGAATGATCATGTGAGTGGACATCGGATGAGGGCCAATAGGTATACGTAAATTGGTATCAGAGCACAAAAAGGTTTCTTTTATTTCTGTAGCAAGGAAAAGGAAGATTCACCATGCCACCGAGAAGAAGGGACAGGCAAACACCCAATCCACTAGAGGATAGGGAAATGCTAAGAAGAAGGGGTAGGCAGATGCCGAATCCATCCGTAGAGAGAGAGAGAGATTCATGACCTACGCACCAGACTTGAGAACATGGAGACAACACAGAGGCGCACAGCCAGTGCTGGGGATCTTAGTGATTCCGAAAGTGAAGATGAAGCTAGACATGAAGGAGAAGAAGTCATAGTAGAAGATGCAGCAAACGAACGCCTGATTAGGGTTGTTGCAAGGATGGGTGCTAAGGCAAAAATGGATATTCTAGTATACGAGGGAAACCTGGATTCCGAAGAGCTTCTAGATTGGATTAGAGCTCTGGACACATATTTTGACTATGAAAATGTCGAGGAAGACAAAAAGGTCAAACATGCTGTCACAAGATTGAAAGGACATGAAACATTATGGTGGGATGAGCTACAAGATGACAGGTGCTACAAGGGAAAGCAAAAAATCAAGAGTTGGGATAGGATGATCGCAAAGATGAAGACAAAATTATCTCCCAGGGATTACCAAATTACTCTGTTTCAGAGAATGCAAAATTTGAGATAGAAGTTGATGACAGTGAAGGAGTACACTGAAGAATTATATAGGCTGAACATCAGGGCAGGTCATCACGAAAGTGATGATGAAAAAGTTGCTAGACATATGAATGGTATGAGATATGACATTCAGGATGAGATGAGCATGATGACCATCCAAACAGTGGAAGATTCTTATCATATGGCTCTAAAAGCTGAAGAGAAGCTGAGCCGAAAACAAGGTCAAAGATGTCGAGGTAGAAGTCATCCCAGAGGCAAATCAGTTGCCCAGGATAAAAATCAGAAACCCAAGGAAGACTAGAAGAAACCTCAGACTCAAATTGAGAGAAGTGGAAGTTCACAGAGAGGGCAGCATAACGAACAGAGAGGTCAGTATGCTGATGGAAAAAATTTTCCTCGTACCAGAGGTAGAGGAAGAGGAAGAGGTGGAGTAGTGAAATTCTTCACATGTGGAAAGAATGGACACAAGTCTTATGAGTGTCCATAAAAAAAGAAGGAAGGTGGTGAAACTAACATCGTCGAAGCGAAAGGTTCTCTTAACGCCAGAGAAGGAGGTGGAAAATCCAGTGCAAAGGAACAGTCTTTTTCGAACTGCTTGCAAGACTAAGGACAATGTATGTAAAGTTATTTTGGATGGTGGTAGAATGGATAATCTCATTTCTACAGATATAGTAGAAAAGATGGAGCTGGAGACGATTAAACATCCAAGCCCATACAGAGTTTCATGGCTACAAAAAGGACATCAAGTAAATGTCACTAAACAATGTTTAGTTGAATTTAAGATAGGAGGGTATTAAGATGAAATACTTTGTGATGTTATTCCCATGGATGTTTGTCATCTATTGCTGGGTAGACCGCGACAATATGACATAAATGTGATTCGTGATGGGAGGAAGAACACATACACCCTAGAGAAGAATGGGAGAACTCACATGTTTCTTCCAATGAAGGATAAGGAGGTGAAACCTGAAGTAAGCAACATTGTACTTCTCATGAGTGGGAAGGAACTTCTTACAAAGGTCAAGAAGAAGGAATATACACAATTCATTGTGGTCAGGAAGCCAAAAAGTTGTTTTAACCAGTACAAGGGTAGATGATTTACCAGAAGAGGTTCATAAGTTGTTGGAAGAGTTTGCTGACATAGTAGTGGACGAACTACCTCGTTCGTTTCCACCTATCATATGTGTGAGTCATCATATTGATATCATACCTAGAGCTAGTTTTCCAAACAAAGCAACGTATAGATTAACGCTGCAAGAGAATGAAGAGGTCAAAACACAAGTCCAGGATTTGTTTGACAAAGGTTTGGTTAGAGAAAGCTTGAGTCCATGTGTTGTTCTGACAGTGCTCAGTCCGAGGAAAGACGGAGGCTGGAGGATGTGTACTGAGTCAAGGGAAATCAACAAAATAACCATTAGGTACAGATTTCCATTGCCAAGGATGGATGATCTGATGGATTGCTTGAGTGGAGCGAAATGTTTTTTGAAGATTGATTTGAAAAGTGGATATCATCAGATTCGTATGAGAGAAGGTGATGAATGGAAGAAAACCTTCAAGACCAATGAAGGGTTGTATGAATGGCTTGTTATGTCGTTTGTCTTAATGAACACGCCAAGTACCTTCATGAGATTAATGAACAAAGTTCTGAAGGATTTCATTGGAAAATTTGTCATTGTGTATCTGGATGACATACTGATTTTCAGTAAGACAGAGGCAGAGCATATGGAACATTTGGCTACAGTCATGCAGAGGATACAACAAGAGAAGTTGTTGATAAATATGAAGAAATCCTCATTCATGAAGACAGAGCTCATTTATTTGGGTTTTTTTATTTCTGCAGATAAGTTGAGGATGGATCCAGATAAGGTGGAGGTAATTAAGACTTGTCCATCACCGAAGAGTATATTTGAGGTGAGAAGTTTTAACGGATTGGCTAGTTTCTACCGGAAGTTCATCATGAATTTCAGTGGAATTAGTGCACTGATGATGGACACAGTGAAGAACATACACAAGTCTTTTCACTGGACAAAAGAGGCTGAGAAAAGCTTCAATTTGTTGAAGAAGAACATCACGAAAAAACCAATTTTGGTGTTGCCGGATTTTAAAAAGACATTTCAGGTAAAATGTGATGCAAGTGGATTTTCAATGGGGGAAATCTTGACCCAAGAAGACAGGCCGATAGCATACTTCAGCGAGAATCCGAATGAAGAAAAAATGAAATACTCCACGTATGACAAGGAGTTCTATGCTATTATCCAGGCATTGAAGAAGTGGAGACATTATTTGATCCCTAAGGAGTTTGTCTTATACTGTGACAATCATGCTTTGCAATTTGTAACTCAATAGGAGAAGTTGAATCAAAGACATGTTAAATGGGTTGAATACATGCAAAACTTTACTTTTGTAAATAAGCATATTTCTGGAACTGCTAACAAAGTTGTTGATGCTTTGAGCAGGAAATGTTTGTTGTTGCAGGAGTTCAGAGTCAAAACACTGGGTTTTGATGATCTCAGGGACATGTACAAAGATGATCCAGATTTTAAGGAGGCATATGAAGCAGATAAGAATCCAATTCTCAGGGACAAAGGTCAATGGATAGAACACATGATCCATGATGGATTGTTATTCAGGGGCAATCAATTATGTATTCCAAAATTCTCCATGAGGGAGAATTTGCTGAAGGAGAAACATAGTGGAGGATTGGCCAGACATTTCAGTCATGACAAGATGTTCACAAAGTTGAATGAGTCATATTTTTGGCCAGGAATGAGAGAAAATGTCAAAAGATTCATGGAAAGATGTAGAATTTGTCAGCATTCAAAAGGGAAAAGGTAGAATGCAGGCTTTTATCAACCATTACCCATACCTGACATGCCATGGGATGCAGTCAGCATGGACTTCATATTAGGGCTTACGACAACACAAAGAGGGTTTGACTCGATCTTTGTAGTGGTAGGCAGATTTTCTAAGATGGCACACTTCATACCATGTTAGAAAACCAATGACGCAACTCACATTGCGAATTTGTTTTTCAAATAAGTCATTCAACTTCACGGCTTACCAAGGAGCATAGTTTTGGATTGAGACACCAAGTTCGTGGGACACTTCTGGAGGACATTATGGAAAAATCTAGGAATGACCTTGTCGTTCAGTTCATCTTATCATCCTCAGACGGATGGATAGACAGAATTTGTGAACCAAAGTTTGGGAGACTTACTGAGGATCTTGGTGACAGAACACCACAGTCAGCGGGACAATATTCTGTCACAGGCGAAATTTGCTTATAATGATTCAATCAATAGAAGAACAGGGTAGAGTCCATTTCAAATTGTTTATGGGATGCAGCCAAGAGGAGTTTCGGAATTGAGAGACTCATAACAGGATGCAACTAGAAGTGCTAGTGCAGAGGATTTCATAGAAGCAATGAAGTAACTTCACAGCCAAGTGAAGGAGCGATTGCAGAACTCGAGCCAAGAGTATAAGCGCAGAGCAGATCAACATAGGAGACAACTTAAATTTGAGGTTGGTGATTTGATTCTATCACATCTGAGAAAGGAAAGGTTCCCGAAGGGAACATATAACAAACTGAAGATGAAGAAGATCGGACCATGTAAGGTCTTGAATAAATTTGGGGCAAATGCTTATGAGATTGAATTACCCGATGGGATTGGAATTTCTCCGATATTCAATGTCTCAGATTTGTACCCATACAAAGATGAGGAAGCAAGAACAAGTGATGAACAACCAGAGGTCTAGTGGACAAAATAGATGCCAGTTGCAGAGAAGCCACAAATGGAAATCATACTGAACAAAAGAGTTAGTAAGAGGACCAAGAGAAAGGAATACTTTGAATAGTTGGTCAAGTGGAAGGGACATCCAATTGAATATGCCAGCTGGGAGAATGAAGCAGAGATCCAAAAGCATGGACAGACCGTGTGAGAGCTCATGGACAGGAGCCCATGAAAATTTTCAAGCGAGGGAGTATGATGCAGGAGCATTGCCAACATCAAGCGAGCGTGGGGTAAGCACCAACGCATTTTGGCACATGATAAAATTGTTTGAAATCTTTTTGAGGTTGGATGTGCCAAAATTAAATGAAATATTTAAGGAAGGGCATACTTCCATATTGTAAACAGACCTTGATTGTCTCGCTCTTGTCTGTATTAGGTGAAGGCATTTATGTTAGTTATTGTAAGTAGATAGCTTTAATTTCCTAGAATTGACAGTTTCAGGAGCCGGAGGGAAAACAGATATAGACACCCTCACTTATATCATTGTAACATTAGCAAGATTAGCAGCATGATGAGCATAGAGCATAGAGAAGAGAGCAGAGAGTTGTAGTTGAAAACACCCATGTACAGAGATTTGAATTAATAGAAAGAGCTTCAATTCAAATTCATGGTGTCGTATTTATTATCTATGTATGCATTATGAATGTTATGATCATGGATGTTTACTTTCTGTTATACATTTTCTTTATATGCTGTGTATATGATTTCATGCTTTGTGTTTGAAGTCTGACAGAGAATAGAGAATGAGTTTCAATTGTTTCTCTATCTGAGCAAGAGTTTTCCTACAAGGAGTATAGTGAAATTGTCCGCAAGTTGTGCGTTGACAGAAGTCAGAGTTCATCTCTGAAAGCTCAGGAGGGATAACAACTTTTCTCATTCTCGCAGAAGTGCAATTTGAGCACAAGAGGCGTGCAAGGTGTGCGCAGGCCGAGTAAAGTCTCAAAGTTTGCGAACCTGAGAGAATTGTTGAAAGGAATTCTTCCGCAAGGAGTGCGTGCAAGAAATTTTCCCTCAAGGGACTTGAGGATTTTTCAATCAATATCAGGACGTTTAGTACCTTGAAGCATTTAGAGAGAAGGCACAATGATATCGTTTCATGGGTGGACAAGTTTTGTGAAAGATAATTTTGTTCATTTCGTAGAAGTCACCAAGGAGGAAATTGACGGTCGGAGTTCTACGTGGAGAATTCACGAGGTCCCGGAAGCCGTCAGATCATGCAGAGGATCAAGGAAGTTACGGTGGGTATTTTTCGTAGTGAAATCTATGAAGAATCGGACCGTAGGATCTGAATCAACGAGGGCCATTGGATCACCCACATATTTCGCATCTTGGGGTTTCGGGAGTTGGAAGGTCGAAACCTTTGTAGCGAGACTCCCGAAATCGCGAAAGGCGAAGTCCTGAAATAGCGAAGGAATCTGAGTCGTTTTCTAGAAGGAGGACACGTGTCACGAGATCACCCGTATCGAGGACTCGAACATCGAAGGTCTGAAAGAGAAGTTTTTCAACTTCGCGAGTGGCGAAGCTGTGAAGTTAATCAGGACCGTCCATCTGAGAGTGGACAGGTGGCGTGCTCGCCAACATGGAAGTCATAATTTGTTGACCATTTCAGGGTTTTGTGAGTTGGAGAGTTGGAAGTTCAACATCAAGACTCGCGAAGTCGCGAGGACCGAAACTCCAAAAAAAGGAGGGAAGTTCTGTGTGGGACCCGCATAGAGGACGTGTCGAAATTTCACGTTTCGGCATATTGGGGGATAAGAGGTCAAGAATTTCATCCTGAAAGCCCCGAAGTCACAAGTAGCGAAGTCAAAAGAGAATCACAGCCTTCCGTTAGGAGAAGGATAGGTGGCAAAGATCTAGATATCTCGCGAATTCGGGGTTTCACAAGGTGAAAGCTCAAAATTTGGGTGCCCCAAGTTGCGAAAGGAAAAGTCGTGAAGTGTCGAGGTTGCACATAAGAGACACATGGCAGAACCACACGGTGGGCCCGGGAAATAATCATCCGGACACACATCACGAATTTGGAAGAGTCAACACCCTGTTGACCTCTCGCGTCTCGGGGACTCGGGAAAAAAGGGAATGAAGGTTCGAGCCTTTGACTCACGAAGTCGCAAGTAGTGAGAACGAGAGGAGAAAGGTCAAATATCACCTCTCGGGGGTTCGGGAAAGAAGGTGCCAAAGGTTGAACCTTTGAACTCGTAAAGGCACGAGAGGTGAAAGGTGCTAGTTCTTATCCTAGTCGGTGGTCGCACAAGGAGGGCACTGAAAAAGGGAGAGCTGTACCCATTTCGCGATCTCGGGTATCGCGAGATTGCAGAGGAAGAGTCAGAAGTCATGACTCATGAACTCGCGAAATCGCAAACCGCGAAAAAGAACCCGTGGATCGATTTGAAAGGGGATTCTAGTAGAGAATCCAAAAGAGATGATATGGCTCAAGGGTATATAGAACGATATTGTGAGCGGACATCAGACGAGGGCCGATAGGTATGCGTAATTTCTTGACANATTATTTAATATTAAGTTTGACTAACATATATGTAATTATATCACCTTAAACCAGTCCTTAACAAGATCCATACATTTGAGTGATGGGGTGCCTCCATTGTTGCTCCTCTCCATCTTGCGATTCATCACATGACTTAATTATATTTTAGAATATTAATTAAAGATGTAACAACCTCTACAAGTTAATGACTAAAGACGAATACCTGAACAAGATTCTCTTCGTTTTGAGAATAAATTATTCTCTATTGAACAAGACCAACCACGTGAAGGAGGAAGCTCTTTTGGCCCCTCCCCCCCTCTCACCTCACTCTCATTTCCCCATACCCAATCTATCTATATTTTACAACTATAATTA
>SNQJ01S0247068.1:0-10580 GCA_010110895.2 Picea sitchensis
TGGTCCATTTCTGAAAATGAGATCCTTATCTTCCTTGTTTATAAACTCGAAGAGAAAAAAACCACTGCTCAAAGGGTAGCAGGTAACTCCTTGCTTCAGGTGGGGCTTCCAGTTCCTTTGGACCCAGGCGTCGGTGGTTTTTGCTGAGGGCCAAAGTCCCATAAACTGGCCTACCGACCCTCTCTCAGAGAGAGCAAGGGCTATCTTGATCGATTGCGTCTCCTGGAGGGTGATTTCTGGGATTTCATCTAGCATTTTTATGAATTTTGGAACAGTAGAAGGGACCTTGCGCTTGCCTCCGTTGGAAATCAGTTTCATGAACGTGTCCTCTTCTGAACGCGGAGGGGGAGGGGCTGAATCCCCGCCCCCTGGGGCAGCCATGGCCGTCTCTGACTGCAGATCGAACCCTAGGCACTCACGACGAATCCTAGGCGCTCACGGCGAGCCGCAGACACTCACGCGATTTTTGAATAGTCACATCTACTTTGGTCTTACAAGATATTATTGAAAATTTGGTAAGAATTATGCATGCATTACAGGCCCACTCACATCCCTCTTGAAGCAAAATCATTTGTATGGAATGATTAATTCATTTATTATTATTATATTATCATACATACGACATCTCCAATTATCTTCAATCGTATTACCCAGAGATGCATTAATTCCACCCTACACTGCAACAGTGTGTGATCGCATGGCAACAATCTTGTTGATGTAAGGTATGTTGAATTTGTGCTCCATGGTGGCTCTCAAATTAGCACTTCCTACTCCCACCATGATGGCATTGTAAATGTGATTGATGATCATGTAAAATACACTAGTTCTCATCATTGAAATGCCCACAAAGAGTCTAATCTATAGAGAATATGACCATTTTGGTATGATCAAATTGTATTAGCTCTGGAAAAGGAATAGATGTTATGGGTGACCCTTCAACATATCCTCGTTGGATTCAAGTTAGAGAGCACTAAAAACTCATTTCAAAGCTATCCTCATTATCAGATGCAATAACTCTTGAAGAATGCATAGCTACATAATTGATTAAGAGGCATATCAACATATAATTGCATGGAGGATGAAAGCATTAGATGGCACAACAACCACTTTGGCATTGTTAACATTTTCATTTTCAAAATATATTGTGTATGTATTTTGAATTTTAACCCTTAAAAAAGGTGAATCCATTAGTTATATGAGAAAGAGGCTCATGAAAATTGTGCATCATGTTTGCATCAAAGGGGTCCTCAGTAAAAAAATTATGATTAAGGTCTTGGACAAAATTATTAAATCTCTCTTATGAAAGTACTTTATTTATTATTTTTAAAGGAATATTATTTTTAAATGGAGATCGACATTTATTATTGGAGGTTCATTATATTATATTATGCAAGCTCCTCAACATTAAAGATGACGACCACACCAACCATGGCAAGGCTTATGCTTGCTAAAAGGGTGGCATAATTGTTGAGTGTTGTGTCGTTGTTTTTGATCCACGTTTGTGCACGTACTGACCTTCTTAATGTTGGGGAGTTTTAGACCCAAGGTTCATCCAAAGCTTGTCCAACAAAACCCCAAAGCACATGCATATCAATCCTCGACCAAGGTCGAGGATTTTCTCACCCGAGATGCAGGGAGGATCACAGAGACCATACGGTCTTATGTCATGGATGAAGGACTAAACATACTAAACATTACTACAATTGGCATCCATCCAAATCAGATCTGATAACCTATTAAGGACTAAGAACTAAAACTACACACACATATTCAACTCATTCATAACAAACACATAATAGATCATAACTGCCATATCTTTATTACCGGAAGCATTTCATCACATCAAAGATATACAATGCTCTGAATGAATACTTAAGATAGCCATATAACTTCATATAATTATTATATAAAACAATGGTATTACAACATAATGCACCATGTGCCTTGTCTTAGGATTCAGACAAAACAAAGACAGAGGAATGTATTCAAAACATCACAAGATTACAACAGGCTCAGAGTGAGCTCGATATTGGTAGCTAAGCTACCTCAAAACTATCTGACTAATTATCTCATGAGCTAAATCCCTTTCTGAGCTTAGAGCTCTCTTTTATATCTTTCTATGTTGGGGAGTGTTGTCTCTTTCTTCTTTTCTCCACTCGCTTGTCTGATCCAACTGCCTCACATGCTTATCGCGTCTGCCAACGCTCCATGTAGACTCTCTGCATCAGGGGAAATCTCAACTGTCTAGCCAACTCATCTTCTAGCCACCCCATGTCTTCATATGTTGCGGGCAATAATCATTATGAGATATTTCCCAATGATTCCTTTCTTGATTCGAGCGGGAATCTTCTTGGTTTTCGGCGCAACTAAAAAATGTCGAACTGACGCGCACTTGGTAGTCTTTATACTTGGTGTGTTGCTGAAAAAACCTGATTCGATGCACACTCTACGTCATTCTTCGTGCATTTCCTTCAGTGCACACAAAACTATGGAATGAGCACGCACAAATTCATTTGTGCACGCGCGTAAAACATAACCTAAAACTTTGGGTGCCAAAAAGAACTTGCCAACATCACTGTCTCATTAGTCAATAAGGTTAATGAAATTTTTGTCATTTTGGGGTTCAACCGCGTAGAGTAATTCATTAATATATGACCCATATCCATGAGTATTAGTCGCAATTGACCAATTTCTCATGATTTTGAATAGTCCACTTAGCACTCATTGCATCAGGTGATGCTTACACAGATGGAGAAGTGGGATTGAAACTGGTGAGATGAATCACATAACATCGATCATCACCTCCAAAGCTTACACCTGATAACTGTGACTTCCCGAGTGGTCACCCATGCCAGGACTCCTCTGGCGCAAGCGTGCTTAACTGCAGAGTTTTCCCCACAATCAATCCCACTTAGCTTGTTACCCCACTTGTTGTGTCATTTTTTATGGAGACCCCATTTACGACATTGAGGGTAGCTCTCAGGAAAAGGGGGTTCATGTATCATCTTTAGAGGACTAGTCTTCATACATGTATGATTCATATGTTTGGCGTCCCGATGTTGACATGGTTACATATTTATTTTGTCGATTCAAGGATGACCCAACACAACATTTTCAGGATGATTTCCGTCCATCCCTTGGGAGTTGTGATGCAAATCCTTTCGGGGATGCAAAATTCCTTTATGAGGACTTTCAACCACCTTTATCATCAATTTTATATGAACACCATGTTGTGGCCATCCCAGAGCAATCAAAGGCTCACTCTGCAAAGCAAAAGTATTTTCATATTGGGGATTTCTACAGGGATTCGCAGATGAAGAGGCCATGTTTTTTCTTTCTCTAGACCTGAGCCTATCTCTTACCTATTTCCTTCTTCTCAAGGAAATCATGAGGACTTATTGGGATCTCTCATATCTTTGCAGTCTTCATAAAGAAGTAATCGTATTAACAGAGATAAAGATGAGTCGTCGTCTACATTCGATAGCCCTCTTCAAATATGGATTGATTGAGCTTGTGGATATCCTTTCTAGCATGACTTCCGGGAAGATCAGGATTACAGCTACTCTTTTCAATAAGATTTCCTCCCTCCCACCCATCTCCATGAGTTTTATTTCATAATTGATTATATGTCTATTTATGCTCATGCTTATTATTTGTTGGACTTATGTTTGTTGTTTCACATGATTAAGCACATGGGAAGATACTTTGATGAAATGATGAAGAGATGGTTGCACTCGCTATATGACTTCACCTGACATTATCTATCACCTAATCTTCATAGCCCCAAGGCCCCAGGTAAGTAGGTAGGTCGTTTTGATTTTCTGCATTTACATCTTGATTACTCATGATAGTTTAGCTACATTTCATATTTCATTTTTCTCTACTTGCATATTGATTTCATGTTTAGTTTAGAAATTTTTTAAAAATGCAAAAAAAATATTTTTTAGATTAGTTCATTTTTGGTTTTGATGTATATGGATGAAGGGTGATAGAACCACCCTAGATTTTACAATGTTATGTTTCAGTGTAGGCACAGGTCCACCATGAGATGTTGTGGTTATCGTGCACTATACATCGAGTACATGTCCCCAAGTAGGAGCCATATGTTATCCCCAACTCCTAGGGATAACTAAGGAGATGATGTCTCAAGGCCCTCAGGTTGCAGACATGGAATACCGAGAGGCAAATTGACCAATAGTGTCCACTTTCATAGACAAATACCCACCTCACAACGATATCCACCATATCAGTTGGCCTTCGAAAGTCATTGGGTCTTACTCCATGAGGTACAAGCCAGGTATTATGGTGAGTGTCATTTCAATATTTGAGGCATTTGAGTTTGTTGCATCTATTATTGCTTTTGATTATGTAACGTTTGCTTGGACATTATGCTCTTTGCCATGTTTCACTTTGGTTGTTGACATTGCACCCTACTAAGTGGGTCACCCTTAGGATTATGTTTGCTACTGGGAGGTCCTCTTGACAAGTCATTGTGTAATTCCCAACCATGCTTGTCACTTTCCACACTCCATCCCCTCATCTCCTTACCTTTTTGGATTTTTGGGTATAATGACCCAAGAAGGGGTTGCCTTCATTTCATGGGAAGATAGGGTTGAAGGCCTAGAGGCTTGTAGCTAGCAAAAGATAAAATCTTAACCATTAACCTTCTACATGCTCACCCAGGGATCTCGAGGACAAAGAAATGTCTCTCATAAGAAACTGATGAGACCCGTAAAAGAATAACTAGTAACAAAATTATAACCAGGGAGGAGCATGTGTGGGCACATTTTTTATTGCTTAGGTAGAAGCCCCACACATGTTTCCGACATGGGGAAGCATGATGTGACCAGGGTAAAGTCAAGGTGGGTGAAATTTTTCATGCTTAGGTAGAAGCCCCACCTTGGTTTCAACCTGGAAACATCCTAAAAGAGTAAAAGGAAATAAATGGGATTGGAAAAAGGTTGAATTGAAAATGAAGGTGCAACACACCCTCTACAAAGCCCCCATAAATGAGACACTAAAGGCCCTTGTATGTCATGAACCCCATGCCCAAAATTCTTTCCCTCATCCATGACACCTCATCCACATGACTTATAAATAGGTTCCATTGGGAAACACCCCTAAACTTGAGGTATGATTCACTCAATAGGTCATTATTACAACCCCACCATATCCATCATTTTTATCTTGAAATAATTTGTTGCACAAGGTTTTACTATGAGAAGTAAAAGGGTTTACACCCTCCTAGTACTTCCTAGTGAGATTTTCTTTCCTCAGGGAGTAGGAGGGTTTACACCCCCAAGGAGATAGCATTGTCAGCTCTTTTATTCTTTAACTCCATGTCCTAATAGCTAAAGGCACTAAATCTAATTGCATTGGAGAAATAAAATCTTGCATCGTTTAACGTGAAAACTCGAGATTTTGAGATTGTCTAAATTGAAATCAATTCTATGCTTTATGTGCTTGGTTGAGCCACTAGGGCGTCTCATTTTTCTAATTTCTTCTTGTTGATGTCATAACATTTTATCTATAGCCATTAGGGTTGCATAAACCCTAATACAACTTTCTTAATAACTCACAAACCAACCATCAAAAGTTGCTAAAAGTTTGCCCCTATCCTCTACTAGTCTCAATGTGCTTTTTGGGTGGATTGTTGGAAGGTTTGGGTGGTTGACCTCTTTGTTTAACAACTTGTTTGCTACATCCATAAGGCTGCAATTATATCTTTGCAATACTAAATTCTTACAACCTTGTTTCATGCTAAAGTCTTGCTCTTTCATAATTGAGTTAAACTAGTCATTGATATCTTGTCTCTTGCAATCTTAACTAGACTTTTAGAAACTTTATTTGAAGCTCTTATTATCATTTCTTTGCTGATATACATTTATGTTTATTTATGCAATTAGGGACATCAAGCTTAACTTTCTTGCCCAACATATTATTGGGCTTGTGTCTTTGTTTTCCTTGTGTCCCAGGCATGTACAATCACTTCTTGGCAAGTCTTCTACACTATGGCACATCTTCTATCATCTATGAGACTCTTTGTGACGGGTATACCTATCTAAGGTGACAATGGGTAGGTGTTCTCTTAGTTTTCGCCGTTTTGTGGTTGGTGTCAGCCAATCTACAACTTGTGTGATAACATTTTGGCGTCGTTGTCGAGGAGGATTTTGAATCCTCTTCTTAACCCTAACGACACTTTGGCAAGCTATCCCAAAGCCTTTCCCTAGCTTGTCTCGTGACTACACATGAAGCACGTTCCCCTTGAACCTTTGATGAGCTCTTCTTGAAGCTCATCTGGTGAATCCACCTTCCAAGAACCCACCTTTCCCTGATTACCCTTTCCATCCTTTGATGAGCCTTGATCTCATCTGGCGACTTCATTAAGGTATTACCCTAAGTAATGGAACCAAGGCCTCACGGGTATTACCATGGGAATTCCATAATGTGTACCCTTCTCTTGATGTTTAAAATATCCCTGGATATCCAAATCATTTCTCTACGGAGTGGAGGGAAAATTTCCCTAGATTTAATGGTGATCCAGTTTTAGCATTCACCCATGTTGTGAATTATATGAAGTATGCTTCAAGCTTAAATGTGCTACATGAAGATGTGTTGATGAAAATTTTCATCTCTTCACTGGAATAAATTCAAAGGAGTTGGATGCATGCTCATGTAATCCAAGAAGTATCCCATTTGATACAAATCTCACTCAAGAATTTCTCAGGCATTTTCGGCCAGCTACCCATAATTTGTAAGATACTTTCCAAGAGCTCAAAGATGCTCTTTGCAGAGAAGGTTTTCCTATAGATGAGGATGAAGAAAAGCTTGAAGAAGATCCTGATGAAGTTTCTCAAGTTGAAGATCCAGACGAGACATTTGATGAAGATGAAGTGCTTATATCTGCCCTTCCACTTGATGGAGACATCCAGGCCTCTACTCCTCCTGCACATAAAGAAGAGAACATGATGAGTTGTGACCCTTTTGAAGATCTTAATGATACTTGGTTCCATGAATTTGGAAGATAAGAAGTATTAGAGGAGACATTGGATGCGAAAGATCCTTTTGGAGGGAGGCAAAAAAAACACTCAGTATTAAGGATCAAGCCCTTTGCAATGAAGACGTGATGGAGGGGCATGTACATAAAAAGAAATAAGAATTTTGACGAATCACAACATGTTGAGACATCATTATATTTTCTCCCGCTTGATGAAGGTGAGGTTCTCCAGCCTTGTTTTCCTCCTGTGCATGAAGTTGAAAAAGAAATTAGTCTCAATGATGAAGATATTGAAGATTCAGTTGAAGCCACCCTAGCCTCTGTCCTTTCTGCACATGAAGACAAAGAGATGCTTATTTTCAGCCATATTGATGGTTTTATGAAAGAACCCTTAGATTTGTTTGATGATCATATAGACATGTTCATACCAACTGGGGACGTTGTAACACCCTGTTTCCCCCAGTCTGTAAAAATAACTATACTGGCCAAGAATTATGGCAAACTCAAAGATGTGAATGTGTGATTTGAATGGACCTTAGTAAAAGGTCGATGAATGTAAATAATGTTGTGAATATATGTTACAGGACTGTTGAGAGGGGGATGTGCTGAAAAAGAGACCATGATGGCTGAAGAAAGGTAGTGGAAGGCACCTAGAATGGTGGCGTTAACTTCCACCAAACCAAACCATATTTGGTCTTCACTGGCCCGGAGAACCAAGAGCGGCTCGTTGGCTCCGAAATGAATTACTTGCCAGGTTGGTAGGTGAAGAGGCTCCTCATGAGTTAATGAGGGATGGGGATGAACCGCCCATCTGTGGAAGCCTCAGAGCTGACCACCGTGGGGAAGTTCGTGCCACACGCAACCTCGCTGGGAAAGAAAAAACAGGAAAGAGGTGTGGGAAGTGGCCAGACGCGATAAAGATTGCAAGAGGGGAGAAATCAGAAGAACTCTGGAAAAATATATAGAGTGATTGATGAGCAGAGAAGAAGGAGAGTAACCTTCATTCTCAACTTCTGACGAACAGAGACTCAGTCTCACAACATCATGGTCTAGCTCGGGGGTGGCTTGTGGTAAATTTGTTGGGAGTCGTTGAGCCTACGGTTGGGTGGAAATGAGCACCCCTCTCAGCAGTTGCATCACAACTGGTGTTTTTCTGATAAGTGTTATATCTTGTATCTTGAATTTAAATATTCTGACATATATGCTCATGGTTTGTGAAATTATGAATGATTTTTGTATAAGACTGTCTGTATGGTGTTTGATCATAAATGGTGGTTGCATGCTTATGTTGGAATGACCACATTCAGTTTATACATATATATAGATATATGTACTTGAACGAATTCAGTTCTCAAGTCTGTTCTCGAGAAATTTGTTTCTCTTATTTGTCTCTCACACTGCCCTAGATAGATTTCCCCAAAAGGCACCCTTTTGGGATCGCTCCCTTACTTTCTAGAAGACCTTTTAGTCTGGTCTTCAAACCTGGTGAAATTTGCTTGAGGACCCGAAGGAGGATTTTATAGTTTAAGTCCTAAAAAAAATCTTGCATAAGAGAGAATGGTCCTCTTAGAGTGTGACTTTTCGACACTTCTGTACCCGGAGTACCCAAGGGTGGGTTCCCTTGTACTCGCAAGTCCCCAAACCCCAACTTGCGAAGTCCCGAAATAATAGAGTGTGACCTTTCGGCATTTCGATACCCGGAACACCCAAGGGCGAGTTCCCTTGTACTCGCAAGTCCCGAAACCCTGACTTGCGAAATCCCGAAATGATAATAGTTATGGAGAAGTTATAAGATCTTGGAGTTTCGGTACTCGGGATACCTAGAGGCGAGTTCCTTGTACTCGCAAGTCCCGAATCCCTGACCCACGAAATGTCGATGGGTGAAATCCCGAAATAGATGCGCAGGTTAAGAGTTGGTACTTCGGAGTTTCGGCTCCCGGAAGATCTAGATGCGAGACCTCCTGTCTACGCACATCGCGAATCTCCGGTTCACAAAACCCTGAATTGGGCCAGCATGGGTAAGTACTGGTGTTCGACATTTCGGGAACCGGGACGTTCGAGGATAAGTTCCCTTGTACCCGCTAGTTGTGAAATCCCGAACTGCGGAACCCGGAATTTGGTCGAGTGTATGATGAGTGGGTGTATCGGCTTTTTGGCATTCGGGTAGTCGAGGAGTGTGAATCTTCAACCTCTTGTAGCAGGAGGTTCCGATATACGAAACCCTGACTTGCGGAATCCCGATTTGGCATAGCGTGACTTGGTTCGGCATTTCGGCGTTTCGACACTCGAAAAACCCAAGGGTAAGTTTCCCTTGTACTCGCAAGTCCCGAAATCCCGACTTGTGAAACCCCGAAAGGATGGAGTGTGGAGAAGTTATTATACTTCGGTATTTCGGCACCCGGAGTGCCTAAGTGCGGGCCCCATGAATTCACCAGTCTCGAAACCCCGATTAGCGAAATCCTAATGGAGGAAACCCCGAAATAGTGGAGCATGTTTAGAGTTTTGATGACTCGGAGTTTTCGGCTTCCGGGAAACCTAAGGGCGAGACTCCTTGTTCTCACATAACGCGAAATCCTGAAAGGAGAAATGCTGAAATGGCTTAGCACGGATAATATTGGGTGTTCCGGTATTTCGATACCCAAGATACCTATTGGCAAGTTCTCTTGCACCCGCTAGTCCCGAAAACCCAAAGTGTGAAACCCCGAAATAATAATAGTGCAGACGAGATATGGTGTTTCGGTGTTTCGGCACCCGGGGTACCTAACGATAAGTTCTCTTGTCATCGCATATCCCAAAATCCCGGTATGCGAAACCCCAAAGGGTAGAATACCAGGGCTTAATCCGAGTTGTTGTTAATCTCGTTAAGCGTTAGATCCGTTTCAGGTTTCGGCCCTTCAAAAGACAAGAGAGAAAAGGGAAATACATGCATCGCGATTTCCCAAATCGCGAAAGTTGACGAGCACCTCTCCGATAAGGCATGTGGTCATAGCCGCTGATCATATGAGGGACTTTAAAAGTCAAAGAAGGGTCTGCAATAGGCTCCTTAGAATTTAAAAAGGAAAGAAAGCAGAAAATTTTCTAGCCCCATGGTGGGTGTGTTACAAATTGGTATCAGAGCATTGTTATGACAATTGGCCTGCTTGGGCTCATGAACGAGTTGCACACAGACTCCATTCAGAGTACTGTTAAAAGGAGTAACCCCCTGTCTTAACCCTCTTAATTAAAAGTCGAAGTTAATAATGAAAACTCCTATGGTGTGTGTGCATGTGAAAAATATGAATTATGTACATGTTATATATGAATATAAATATTGACTAACAACCAACATTTTTCTTTTGCACACAAAGCGGAAGATTAACCGCGGGAAATTTCATACATATAGAATGGTGACTCACCATGAAGTGGGGGAAGGCTCCCACAATAGAGACGAAGAGTTTGACGAAAGGAGGGTAGTAGGGACCCCTCCAGATCTAGCCGAGACTTTGAGGAGCCTCATGGTCAAACTACAAAGATGCAAGGCTGACAATGAGAGGATGATGAAAGAACAAGAGAAGCAAACAAAATTAACGCAATTTTACTGCAG
>SNQJ01S0247069.1:4610-17696 GCA_010110895.2 Picea sitchensis
ATCTAATCATCCTAGCCCTAGTATCTCCAATCAAGTTGGAGGCACTAGTCATTTTGTCGCTTCTAGTTTTCAGATTCATGTTGGATGGCAACCTCAAGATGGAGGCCATAACCCAGTTTATGGGAAAAGTATACCCAGATTACAATCTCAATTTGGAATCTTCCTTTCCAACGGAATCAACAATCGTCTAGGGGGAAACATCCTCAAGTTAATTCTTTTGTACCCCCTAATCTCGGAAAACCGTATCCAAGTTCTATGAATCCTACTTGGGGTCAAAATCTTCAGTCTAATACTCATTTCCAAGGGAGCTTACCTAATCAACCAACTCATGTTGTCTATTTGAATCAAAATCCTCCACAACCGAATTTTTCAGGACTATCTAACTATCTACAGACTGATTATGGTTCTACTGGTATACCTACGGGACTACCACCTCAAAACTACCAGTTTCCTCAAGTGAACAGACAGTTGTCCTTCCTTGCTACTTTGGACTTACCGGATTTATCTAGGATTTCGAATGATCCTATTTTACATTCTCCTTATTGACCCGTCATACTGGCCAAATTACCATCTGACATTCATAAATTTGACAGTCGATCGGGAGAAGACCCAAATAATCACATCATGACGTTCCATCTTGGGTGTTCGTCCAACTCATTGATGGATGACTCTATAAGATTATGACTTTTCCAACAAACTCTTACAGGTTTGGCAGCCAAATGGTATATTGAGTTACCATGGGGATTCTTTAATGACTTCAATACCTTATCCATGGTATTCTTAACACATTACCAGTTGCCAATTTGATATGAGACAGGAACTGAAATTTTGAGTTCATTTAAACAATCCTCTTCCACTCATATTTCTGATCATATACATGAGTGGAGGAGGAGAAGACGCCTAATCAAAGTTCCCCTTCCTGATCAACTATTGGCCGAGTGGTTTACCAAATCACTTATTGGTCCTATCACCCATGATGTTTCCATGGGTGATGTCATCACTGAAGAGCAGGCGATTAGTTGTGCTCAATATCTGGATCTTGTTTATTCACAAATGGGCACATTATATGACTTAATCCTTGATGATCCTCATCCATATACGAATCCTACCCCAACACCTCCAGTATCTTCTCATGTTGTCGATGGCATGATTGGTATCTTTCATGATGAGACTCGGTCTAAAAAAGTCAGCCATGCCAATCCCAAGTCTACTACTTATAGTGTACAAAATACTCCTAATCCAACTCATTCCCCCAGTAAGACCTTTGAAGTTAATTCGGTTCAATCTACACTTACCAGTAAAAATAAAAATAAAAAGAAAGAGAAGGGTAGGAATAAGGAGGACAAAAATAATAATCAACAATCTGAGAAACCTAAAACACAGTCTGTTGATGACAAAGATAAGTGTAAACCTCTTTAACCTTGCCTTATCTATGGTGAGGATCATTATACGAAAGATTGTCCACGACGTGTTGAGGTTACTAAGTTCCTGCAAGGGACCGAGACACCTCCTACACCTGTTGTATTGTCACAACCATTTCCTTCTCAGCAACAGGCCCAATTGGTCATTCATGACCAACCTTCTCCCTCTACCACATCTTATGTACTTATGTGTACTATTGACTCCAAGAAGAAAAAAGTTGCATTCGCAACTCGAACCAAATATTATTCTCCTTTGAAAGAGAAATTTGATGATTTACCACCACCGTTGGTTCAACCTCCTCCACCAACTTCACCTCCAAATGGTCCTCTTCATCTCTAACGACCGAGCCTAGATACATTTCTTCGTCCTCCTCCCAAGGGCATTGTTCAAAATTCCTCATTTAACCCTCACGCACATGCTGCCCAAAACTACAGTATTGTAGAAGACCTTGTGCAAGCACCCACTGCAATGTCGACTCTTGAAGTCCTTCAAAGTTGTCCTACTCAATGGAAGGCACTGTTAAAGGCTATTGGTGGAATTTATCCTACCGATACCAATCTAATAATATTTGACTTGGAAGATCATATTCCAAGGCTTCCTCCTCAATTAGCGTTTTAGATCCAAGTTGTTGTGGAAAATAAGAATATTTGTCGAACCATTATTGACGAAGGAGCCTCGACTTGTGTTATGTTTGTTACTTGTTGGAAAGCTATTGGTTCTCCTGCCCTTACCAAGTTGCACAATACTCTTAAATATTTTAATGGTAAAGGGTTTAAAAATTATTGTGTTCTTCCTTCATTGTCTATTATGTTAGAAGGTAAGGCAGTTAATGTTGAGGTTGAGGTCTTTGATGCACCTCTCGATTACAACCTTCTACTTGGTCGTAGCTGGATTGATTCTATGTGCGCAGTTGTTTCTACTCTTTTCTGTGTGTTATGTTTCCCACACCAAGGAAAAGTCATTAATGTCGATCAACTGGCCTTCTATAATTCTGATTCATGTACTAGTGACGTACATTTTATTTCAAAAACACCTCCCGGTTATGAGAATGTCGGTGTGGGTCTTTTAAAAGATTCAAAATTAATGGGTACATTTTCTATCCCACCACCCGATATTCCTCCTCCTTTCGTTGCCTCAATTAACATGATATCGACTTCCATTAGTGAAAACCATGAGTCTTACGACCCATGGATAGTTCCTATCTCTGACGATTGTCTTCGTTACGGCGACTGAATGCCTTTGAGTCCGGTAGAATCGGCTTATCAAGCTATTCAATCGGTAACTCATTCTCCTCCCTCCCTCGGTGATACATCTCTTGATTTGTTCCACGTGATCTTTCCTACTGATGAGATGATCATAACGGTCATGTCTATGGAAGATACTCCATGGGATGATGGGCACATCGTTCTATTCTTTTCCTAGAACATGAAACCATAGAGAGTTACCAACGGATTTCGACTTTGTCTATCGTTGTTGATATTTCCTTTGTTCTTGAACCAACACACGATGTTTTGTATGAAGGGAACTTGAGTAATATTTAACCTATAATTCCTCTTGACATATCGATTAAACTCGGAGTCGTCGAAAATGTTCATATCGGTGCCTCATGTTCTATTGATGAGGTCCATTCTTATAAAACCCTTTTCCAAGAATTTTGTGATGTTTTTTCCTGGAGTTATGAAGAAATGTGTGGTATCGATCCTGATATTGTTGTGCATGAGATTAAGACTTACTCAGATGATAAACCTGTTCGACAAAAACTTCACCCAGTACATCCACGTAAAGTTGTTGATATTAATCTTGAAGTTGAAAAACTTCATAAAGTTGTCTTTGTCTATCCTGTGGCTTTGACCAATTGGGTGTCCAATATTGTTCTAATTAAAAAAAAAATAAGGCACAATCCGTGTTGTGTGTATATTATAAGGATATAAACAAAGCTTGTCCCAAAGACAATTATCCAAATCCTTTCATTGACCAGATTGTTGACGAATGTGTCGAGAGTGAAATCTTCTCCTTGATGGATGGTTTCTCCGGCTATAATCAAATCAATATTTTTCCCGCGGATCAACATAAGACTGCTTTTATTTGCCCTTAGGGAACCTTCTCATACCGGAAAATAGATTTTGGTCTAAAAAATGTTGGTGCGATGTTTCAACGCGCTATGTCTTACACTTTTCATGACATTAAGCACATTGTACAATCCTATATAGATGATCTACCGATGCATTCTATGTGTCGTCAAGATCACCTGACACATCTACGGGCCATTTTCCTACATTGTCATTATTATCGCATACGTTTTTATCCACACAAATGTGTTTTTTGTGTGGAATACGGATGACTTCTTGGTTTTATCGTGTCTATGCATGGGATTAGGGTAGACCAATTGAAGGTTGAGGCTATTCTTAATTTACCTCCTCCTTCCACACTACGCCAGCTCTAAATTTTGCAAGGGAAGGCAAACTTTTTACGTTGCTTCATTCCAAACTACGCTGAATTAACGAAAGGATTTACTCGTCTTCTCAAGAAAGGTTATGATTTTGTATGGGACGACACTGCCAACAAATCCTTTGAAGCTTTGAAACTCACCTTAACATGTACACCATTGTTGTTTCCACTTGATTATAGTCGAGATTATTTCTTGTACTTAGTTGCTTCAGAATCTACCATTGCTATGGTTCTATTCCAAGAGGATGATTCACACAAAGAACATGTTATATACTATTTGAGTTGGAGTCTCATGACCACCGAAACCAAATATTTACATGTGGAGAAACTGGCCTTGGCAGTTGTTCAATTTGTTCAATGTTTTCGTCACTACATCTTATTACGTAGAACCACAGTCATTTTTTATTGCAACCCCATGCAACACATCCTTACTCGACAATTGTTGGGGGGAAAGTACTCTAAATGGATAGTTATTCTCCAGGAGTTTGATTTGGAGTTTGAACACGCCAAGTCAAAGAAGTATTTGGTTTTTGTTGAATTGATATGTGACCTTCCATCTACTGAAATAGAAACTGTGGCAGAGGATTCTTTACCTGACGAATCTCTCTTTCTGATCAGCTCTAATGACATATGGTACGAAGATATTATCATTTATCTCTAGACCCAAACTTTCCGGCCTGATCTTTCTAGTACAAATCATCGTCGTATCCGGTATCAAGCCCATCAATACATTATCCTTGGTGATACCCTTTACCATCGTGGTACTGATTCCATATGTATATGATGTCTCACCTACAATGAAGCTGAGAAATCTTTGAATGATTGTCACTCTAGAGCATGTGGCGGTCATATGTCGGGGTATGCCACTGCCCAAAATATCTTACGAGTTGGTTATTTCTGGCCTTCATTTTTTAAGGATTGCATTACTGTCGTCCAAAAATGTCACGCTTGTCAAACCTACAACAATAAGATTTGATCTCACCCTGCTCCTCTTCACCCTATAGTTTCCATCGGTCCATTCGCTAAATGGGATATTGACTTCATGACATGTAACCCTCACTCAATCGAGGGGCATGGATACATTATTATAGCTGTGGATTATTTCACTAAGTGGGCCAAGGCGATGCCTACATTTGACAATACCGAGAAAACTGCAGTGTTATTCATATTCAATGATATTGTTACTAGATTTGGTGTCCCTCAAGCTATCGTCACTGATCACAGTAGTCATTTTTGCAATTTCATGATGTTTGAACTTACCGAGAAGTTGGGTCTTCGACATGAAAACTCAACCCCTTATTATCCACAAGCCAATGGCCAAGTTGAAGCAATTAAAAAAGTTCTCACAATCTTGTTCTCGGCATTATGGGCCTATCAAACATCAGTTAAGTCTACCATGAGATTCACACCTTTCCAATTAGTATATGGTATTGAAGCAATTTTTTCAATTGAATGTGAAATCCCATCTTTGAAACTAGTTGTCGAACTTCTCCCTAACACCTCAGTTGAAGAGGAACGTCTTTTGTATTTGATGCAATTAGACGAAACCCGTTTTGATGTTGACTTAGTCATTAAAACTCAGAAAAAAACGTGTCAAAGCTCAATATGACAAGAATGTCAAACCACGTGTATTTTCTAAAGGTGATCTAGTTCTCCTTTACGAACAAGATCGTGACTTACTAGGGGCCAGTAAATTCGAGCCCATGTGGCGAGGTCGTTATATTATGAAACCAGTGTTGGAGAAAGGGGCTTACGAGCTAGTAGATTATGATGGAATTCCTTTGAGTGAACCCAGAAATGGGCTTTACTTGAAGAAGTACTATGCTTAAAATCATTTTTGCATGAGTGTTGTGTATTTTTAGTGTATCATACTCGTGTGTGTTTTTTTGTTTTTGGTTCCACCTTTCGGTTTCTTACCTTGAATTGTGTTTGGTTTCCATATGTTGGTGTCTTATCTACCCTAGATCGGCTTCGTTGATGGTGCTAGTCCCAGTGCTCAAAACTTAGTATATGTTTCTTGGGAAATCTATGCACCTGTTAGCACTGGGAATCACCCTTAGATTGCATATAAGGTAAGCCCAATACCCATCAGGTTATGTGTAAATGTAAATGAGTTTTAAAGAGGTCAAATGGAAAAAACTCAATATAATAATGTTCTAACTTAGAAGTCTGGGCTAGCATGCACAGGCAATTGAGGTCTTGGCTAAATTCAGTCAGTAAGTGGGAGTAAAGGTGAATAGAGGGAAGACTTTGATGAGAAAAATGTAGAGGTTTACTATAGACATCATGTCTGTAAGCAGCCTAAGGAAGAAAAACTCAAAACACAATATCTTCTTGAATTCAAAGTTTAAGGACACTAAAGCAACATCACAATAATATTATAATCAAACATCCATCATAATGTCACTACAATAATTCATGTGAATTTTTCAAGCATGAATACTTCAGAATCAGAGGCAAATAAGCTGGAGTAAGAAAGTTGACTTCTATTAATCAAGATGTCTCAAATCAGGTACATAACCAGTTCACAGAAAATTTATCAAAATATTACAGCATAAGGGAGCCTAGCTCAACCATATGAACCTACTAAAGCATTTAAACTATTTATTTATAACAAAAAGGGAGGCAACAGCTGGAGGTGTGAGCCATCCTTCTTCCCATGAAAATCTCCAAGTATTTATTCCATCTAACAACTTAAACTAACAATTGTGCTATAAAAGGGAAAATGTTGGCCACTGGTCCAACCAACTTTGAACTGAATTGATCCTCTTGATACGCATCTCCCTGCATGCCAAGTGTCTTTCATATGCTTGTAACTGTCATCATGTTGCCAGCTACTATATTTTCCTTTCTCCACATCAGCAGCCATCCACAAGAATGATATTTCAAGCTCCTTGATTCCTGGTACTTGTTGGTAACTTCATTCGGTAGCGTTCTAGGTAGAGAGACTTTGTAGCATCTTCACCAAGTTCTTGTAATTTCATAGTGCAACCTCCAAACTAGGCATGTCGAATGGGTAGCGCCACGCTTGTGTGACTCTATCAAAAATTCGACCTCTGTCCAAAATTTCAGTAGTGCCACACATGTGTGCTTCTATGTTGAATTTGACCTCTGTCTAAAATTTCAGTAGCACCTTCCTGTGTGTCTACATACAATTTGGTAGCGCCTCGACTGAATTCACAGCACCACATTCCAATGCTGATAGATTTTGCAGCACCCCCAGGTAGTTAGCAATGCCATCGCTACATCAGTCTTAGGTGATTAGGCAGTATTGGAAGCAGCTGACTGATAGGACATGAAAATTAGAAAATTTTGTAGCACCATAGCACTACGGAATGTTTGCGCTACTACTGTTGAAGAGATTAATTCTTTGCTGAACACCAAAAACTTTGAGCAGTATGCATTAGAATCCTGTATAGGTGGCAAAAGTAGTATTCCCTTAATTACTTATCCTTGCAAAAAGGGGCCATTCCCAAAAATGGAGCTTACTTTTCACCAATCACTTCATCAACCTGACACTACTTGTAGAAGGAGGATTTCCCTTTGGCACAACATCATGCTTCCCTTTAGCAGTAGCAGGCTTCTTCATTGGATCTATTCTTTCCTTGGATAGTGGCTTCTCCTTTTCAATAGCAGCTTCAACCAACACATTCAAGTTTCTTTGAGCCATCTCATCTTGGAATTGTTGCAACTATGCTTTGAGATTTATGTTCTGAGACTGAAAGTCTCTATTTTGCCTATAGAGGTTCTCGACTTGCCTATGAAGAGGTTGGGCTCTTCTTGCTGTGAATTTTTCTAAGTCAAGAGTGTGATTGTATCCATCCAAGAGTTCTTTCATCTTAATTCTTTCATATAGGGCTTCAGATTTTAGACGAGCCACCTCCTTTCTAGCTTCCCTGAGTTGTTTAATCAATCTTTTGAAGGTCTGGTTGCTAGGTGGATTGCTAATGTGGACAATCTCAACAGGATTTTTTATGGCTTCATCATCCTGTTGCACGAGGATTACTTATTCTATCTCAACAGGCTTCTCAATGCCTTTGCCCTTGTCTTTCCTCTTCTTCTGAATGGAAGCCACAGACTTCTCAATGAATCCACCCTTATCCTTCTTATTCTTTGGAAAATAAACCTTTGGTAGGACCTATTCTTCAACAGCCTCCTTGAGAGTTGATGACCTTGAGAAAGGATTTTTTCTCTTAGTTTTAGTTGTTGAAGGGGATGAAGAGAAGTGCAGTTTCCTTCCTTTCTTGGTTGTGGCTTTAGTAAAGGAAGGGACTTCTTCTAGTTCTGGTGCAGGAGAGGATGAAAGGTCTCTTTGTGGAGGATGGTAAGCCTCCTCCATAGTTCTTGCAACCTCCTTAATGGCTTCTTGATCTTGAACATGAGATTTACTCTTTCTTTTCTTGCAAGCACCTGTTGGAGTAGCACTGGTGGATGGAAAAGGGCTTGCTATCTGTGACTGAGGAGTAGTTGTTATTTCCAATTTCATGTGAGTAGAAGTAATGAAGTGTTCCCATGAGATGTTCTTCTTTCTCGGCTCTTCAGAAACCAACATTCTAATCAATACATAATGAAAAATGCTAGTATCCACAGCCTTTGATTTGGATTGAACCATGTCTAACATCTTGTCTATTCTCCTTAGCAAATAGAAGGGAATGTTCATTTCAACTTTGCCAGTAAAATGCAGCAAAAGCCTTATATGGTACTGGTATAGTGTATTGAACCTCCCTTCACATGTGAAGTACCTTTGAATGATCCTCAATATTTTATCAAATTCTCCAACCAAATGATTTCTTGGTACCCCTTTGGACAGATTGTCAGCTTGATATTTAGGTTTAAGGAAGTCTTTGGCAAAGGCTGCATCCAAGGCCGTGGATTTAAACCAACTCTCCCCCAGTGATAGGGATCCCTGTAGTTGCTGAAACAGAGGTCTCAAACACCTCAAACTCTAGGTCCCCTTGGTCTTCAGACCATCAAAATGTAATGCAAATTGCCTTGCCACCTCAGGATGACCTCTTTGCATATTTTGGCAGAAAGTGAGGCAGCCCACCCTTTGGAAAACTTCTCTAGCCATGGGCTCTGCCTCGAATAAATGCATGTTTGCAGGCTCAGTTCTAACCACATTACCTCCTTTATGAGACCTCTTCTTCTAAGGAGTATCCATAGTTTAGGATGAAAGCTTAAGATTTATGGAGAGGTGATGACCAGGAAAACAAAGAGTCACACTTCAAAAGAATCTGATAGTGAAGAGTGGTTGCCCCTTTCTAGGAATTCTCCCTAACTCAGACTGATTGCTAGCTTAGGAAACATTGGCTGTGAATTTCTCTCCCTTGACTATGTACAAATATTAAAACTGAGGAAAAATTGTATGTTGAAGGGATACACTATAATTGTCTTTGAAAACTGGGTCAAAAACAGTCCAATTCAAAGATAGAGGAGGCAGGGGAAAAAGCAATGTCATTTCAGTAGTGTTTTTGGGTAGCACATTGTGCATACAGGATATGAAAATTGCTTGGACACTGAAAGATCGGGAGCAATGGAGAGAGATGTCTTAATACTGATACCAGGTGAAGGTAACTGCAGGTTTGAGTGGAAGGGAAACTGATAGGAATGCGTGAGGAAAATATCTCCTCCAGCTATGCAGGCACGATAGCTACAAAAACTCTGAGCGATAAATTCTCCTTGAAATTGATATGCAGAGGGGGGAAATCATGGAATACCTGGAGAACGATGAAAACTCAGAGTTTCATCAAAATATTAGGAAAGTATCACGAGAAACTCGGCCTCTGAATCCACCTCAGCATCTGATCTGGTAGCGCTACTACCAACTGGTCCAAACTGGTACTTTGTGCAGCGCAGAAAGTTGAGCTTTCAAAATTTGAAAACCATTAGCAGAGATCATAAAGATGAATCCTCGAAGGAATATTTTAATTAACCATGGTGTTAAAAACAAGGAAGAGATGACATCAACACAATAATCATAAATCATGGTGAAAGATGATGGACAGGGAGTGCGCTACGGAAACTCCTGGTGTGTTGGCAGCGCTCCTTTTCAAATAATGATTTGACTAATAAGCATAAGAAAAAATCACAACATGGCAAGGCTATGGAGGGTGACATGTCAAGTTGAGTTGGTCGTAGAGTAATTCGAACCTAGTGTCAAATCATGAAGGGGATCAAAACATAAGTCATGAAAAATCAACCTAGGCCAAAAGTTCATGTGAGGATCAAATTTTGAGCCATGAATTAAACCTTTATTTATCAAAGTCATCTATGTAAATCACACACTTAAGAGACAAATCAAAATTAAAAAATCTAAAGGCTTAGAAAAATCAAAACTAAGGGCTAAAGACCCAAGGCAACTTAGTGTGATAACAACACCTACGGATGAATTGATCAGTCTACATGGTGTTTTCCTTGGTCGTGCAACTAATAATATTGCGGAATACAATGCAGTTATCGAATTACTAACTAACATCATTTCACTTGGAATCTGTCATCTTATCGTACGAATTGATTCACAGTTAGTACTACTACAGTTGAGTAACGTTTATTCCATCCGAAGTCCTACTTTGTTACGGGTATATTTACGAATTCACCTCTTGGAACGACATTTTGATTATATTGAATATCAACACATTCCTAGATGTCTAAATACATTGACATATGCATTGGATAATTATGTGTTAGACAGAAATTTGAGACATTTATAAATACAATCACATTTTTTACAAAAACAAGTAAGTCGGTAGGAACTTTATATTTATAACGATAAAAGTTTACAAAAAAGTGTTTTGTCCGAAGACCAAAATATCAAAAATGTGAAGCTCATGGCTTCATGTACAAAAAGCATCAAGGATGTTGCTCATTGTAACAAGTGACTTCCCGTGCTACTCTACGGAGCAATCGATCGATAGATGCAGACACACCCACTGTGTGGCGTTGGTAGTGCCTAGGAAGCTCATCCATCGTGGCATCAGGGACATGCATAGTCAGTCCCTCCAGGTTATGTTCTATAACCTCTAGATCTGCGGAAACCACCCCTGCTATAGCTCCTCTCTCTCTACGTCTCTGGATGGGAGATGATCCCAGCGGACAATAACGCCCCACATCTGCATTGTTGAGAGCACTTGATTAGTCATCGGATAAATAACACAAAAAACATTTTATATCATTAAAATATCAAAAACATTATGTAAACAAATAAATTCATTCTTACCTATGTCCCCCCACTGGGACCCATCAGGAAGAGTTAGGTCTGGATCCCCATGGAAATATACCCCGGTATACGCATAATCTCCCACTCCACCTGCAGATGTAGGACATGAACTTTCTCCAGAAAGAAGGACACCAAAATGGACCCATATCCAAATTGATTTAACCAACCGTTTAGGCACTTGGTAAGTTGTTTCTTCATGATTTTTAGGACCCCCTCACACCAGTTGAAGACCCTGGGCTCCATGCATTCTATCGCATAATTAAAATGGCTCTGAAAATCCATATGGGGAGCTACACTCCCTGCCATGCGATTAATGGTGTAAAGAATAGTCCGCAATGGCAGATCCCAGACATCCTTGATGGATACCTTTCCACTGTGTTTCTCGGTACCTGGCACACAATGGTGGCGAACGTAGTAATCCATAGGTTCACGTCCACCTCTACTACCTGTAAGTGACACCCATGAACCAAGGTGAGGCATACCTGTCAGGAAATAGATATACTCTATATCTATTGTGAGTGTGTGGACACCCACGCGAAATGCCTACTCGTTCACATCCCACGTGCAAACCAAGTACTCTAGTAGTCTCAACTGGGCTCTCATGCCCTGAATCCTGAATAATTTTAGTAACCCACATTGCCTTAGAGACATTCTCTCACTCACGCCACTCCAGCATATTGACCAAGGAAATCCTGCCAAGGAACAATAAAATAAGATTAGAAACATAAAATTCTTTCTTGGGGATTTTTTCTAGTTAGGTTTATCTTTTTTTAATTTTTGCCTGCAGTCGTCGCAAGGCTGAGCATTCACGCAGAGTGATGTTGTCGCACCCTGCCTATAGGATCACCTGTGATGATCCTATATCATTTCATTTCACGATATAGAGCACCTGCGATGATATCAACGCGTAGGTAGCCCCAAAAAATCGACCCAACACACAAATTTGACCAATATAAATGAATTTTGAAACCATGAAAATATGAAGGAGAATAAGATTACCTGCTTGATAGAGACGGTTCACAAAATGATCCACCACACGCTCCACAATCACAGTTGAAATTCGGGCAGAAAAAGGGCTTTGGAGCACTATTTCGGTAAACTTGCAAATGAAATGGTAAAATGGTGTTTTTGGCCTATTTTATTGACTTTTATCACTTTTTAGTTGCAAAATTATATTATTTTTATATTTTATCCATGCCCTAAGGTCTTAACAACTTGGAAAGTGTTGACTTTTGTAGATTAAAAGGTCTAGAAACGAGACGTTGGAACAAGGGTCCACCTATTTTGATTTGTTTTTGCATATTTTTCACATGTATAGATCATTTTAGGGTTTTTTAGGAAAAACTCTAAGCAGAGTCTTAGTTCTTTCTCACGCTTGTGAAACCATGAGAATGTAATCGAGAAATCTTTTTATCGTTTTTTCGAACTCGCATTGGTAATACGAAAAACGAAACCTATGGAGTATCCTTTAAGCTCTTTTTAAGCTCCCTAAACATGAAAAGTGGTCGAACGACCTTGTTATTTTCGCGCTCGTAAAAGTATTTGAAGAAAACATTTCATGAGCAGTAGGTTATCTCATTTTTGGTCTCGTCAGATTAACTTACGAAAAATGACTTAATGGAGTTCTCTTTAAGTGTTTTTCAGACTCTCTAAAATTGAAAAACCCCTGAGTTTTCTTTCTTTGGACTCATTAAACAAACATAGAAAGACCTATATGGGATCGAACCACTCCTTCTTAGGGTTCGTTAAACATACTTTGAGGGACTTGTCTGAAGGATGAGCTTACATATACAATCATATGATATCCTCCTCAAGATTGCGTAAAAATAAAGAGGTACTAGCTAGAAATGGTGGGGAGAAATTGGGAAATAAATGTGTCTCTGTATTTGTGTTAGTGGCAGTAATAGTCGCTCTTGAACATGACACCCCCCTTCATCATTGTATATGGGTTGGGAAATCCATTTGTCTCTCGTTTGACCATCCACAAGTTCATATGTTGG
>SNQJ01S0247070.1:0-13086 GCA_010110895.2 Picea sitchensis
ATATATATATATATAATTTTGTTTCAATATTTATAAATTTTATATGAAAAATAAATTATGATACTAAATTTATATTATATTAATAACATTTATTTAATATTATTTTGTATTAATATTTTACTTGTAATTACAATTTACTAATAATATTATTTTAATATTTTTATTAATAATATAAAATTATAATGTTATAGTTGATAAGGTTATGTTGGATTAGGGCATTTCTTAATGATTATTTAGGGTTGCAATATTCAGATTCTCTCGTCCATATTGTGTATTAATATTAGAATTGTTATAGTTCTCTAAATAATATTATTAATAATATACACTTATAATATTACATCATAATCAAATGTATTATATTAACACTTTTTTGTGATATTTATAATGGATACTTCAAAGTTTAAACCATAGAGTAACTTTTGTAGACTTCACATTCATCAAGTGTTTTCTGTGATTGCAACATTTTTGTTTGGTTATTTTGGATTATGAGGTTCAAGCATGGTTATATCACATTGCGACATTCATCTTAGCTAAGTTTGTTTCAAATTGTTTGGATTTTTAATTTTGTTATTTCAGATTGTGACATTCATTTTGCTGCATTAATAACCATGTCACATTGGGGAATTCATCAAATGTGATGTTGCATTGCAATATTCAATAAGGTTTTTTTTGCATCGTGGATTTAATGAAATACGACGTCACATTATGAAATTCATTACATGTTTTGTCGCATTGCAATGTTCATCAAGTGTTATGTTGGGTTGTGAGATTCTTCAATGGTTATGTGAGACTGTGGCTTTCATTTTGGCTTACATAATGTGAAATTGTTGCAATGCTTAATGGTTATTTACAATTGAGACATTCACCTTCCCATGTTAATGGTAATGTAACATTGCAACATTCATCAAATGTCAAGACATGTTCATTAAGGGTTTTATCTCAATGTAATTACAACGTTCATCAATGTTCATTAAGGGTTTTGTTCATCAACGTTTTTGTCAGGTTGTGACATTCTCTAATGTCTATGTCATATTGAAACATTCATTTTGGCTTACTTGATAATATGGATACGTTTTATATGCTTATGTCACATTGTGACATTCGTTAAGGGTTTTGTCATATTGAAATGTTCATCAAGGGTTATGTTGGGCTATGACATTCTTCAATGGTTATGCCAAATTTTAAGGGTTTTGTCACATTGCAACGTATCCATTTTGGCTTACTTGATAATATGGATACCTTTTATATGCTTATGTCACATTGTGACTTTCATTAAGGGTTTTTTCACATTGAAATGTTCATCAAGGGTTATGTTGGGCTATGACATTCTTCAATGGTTATGCCAAATTTTAAGGGTTTTGTCGCATTTCAATGTTCATCAACGATTTTGTTATTTTGTGACATTATTCAATGGTTATGTTAGATTGTAACATCTATTTTGTCTTACATTATAATATGGATATGTTTGATATGGTTATGTCACATTGTGACATTCATTAATGGTTTTGTCACATTGAAATGGTCATCAAGGGTTATGTCAGAATGTGACATTGTTCAATGGTTATACCAAATTATGACTTTCATTTTGGCTTAATTTATGTGACATTTTTTCATTTCTTAATGATTGTTTTGGATTGAGACATTCATATTAAGGGTTTCATCATAATGTGCCATTAATCGAATGTGATTTCACATTATGACATATATTAAGGGTTTTGTTGCATTGCAATGTTCATCAAGGTTTTTTTGGGTTGTGTGATTCTTCAATGGTTATGTCATATTGTAACATCATTTTGGCTTATTTTATAATATGGATATGTTTGAATTTGATATTCTCAATGGTTATGTGACATTGAGATATCCAAGTTTGTTGACTTGTGTCAAATTCCTACATTCATGAATGGTTATCTCACATTGTGATGTCGATCAAATGTGATGTCACAATGTGACATTAATAAATGAATATGTCACATTGCAAAATTCATTTAGGGTTATGTTGGATTGCAACATTCATTAAGGGTTATGTTGGATTGTGACATTCCTTTATTGTTGTCTTTGATTGCAACACTCATACTTTCATGTTAACAACTATGTCACATTACAAGGTTCATCGGATGTCATGGAACATCATGATGTAAGGGCTTTGTCGCATTTGAGATTAATGAAATGTGATGTCACATTTTGACATTCATAAAGGATTTTTTCACACTCTTACATTGATCGAGGGATATACTGGATTGAAAAATTCCTTAATAATTTTTTTGGATTGCAACATTCATCTTTCCATGATAAGGACCATGTCACATTGTCACATTAATCAAATTCCATATCACGTTGTCATGTTCATTTAGGGTTTTATCCCATTGTTGGGTTGTGAAATTCATCTTAATTGTTTCATCGCATTGTGCCATTAATCAACTGTGACATCATATTGCGACATTTATTAAGTTTTTTGTCACATTGCAACGTTCATCAAGGTTTTTTTGGGGTTGTGGCATTCTTTAATGGTTATATCATATTGTAACATTCATTTTGGATTACTTTATAATATGGATATGTTTGCTTGTTATGATATCAATGGTTATATGACATTGAGACACCCATATTTGTTTAGTTGTGTCTACTTCCTATATTCATGAATGGTTATGTCACATTGTCGTGTCGATCAAAAGTGAAGTCACACTCTAACATTCATAAGGGAATTTGTCACATTGCGACATTCATTGAGGGTTATGTTGGATTGTGACATTCCTTTATAGTTATTTAAGACTGAAACATTCATCTTGTCATGTTAATAACTATGTCACATTGTGGTGTTCAGAAGATTTCATGGAAAATTGTGACATTCATTAAGTGTTTTGTCACATTGTGAGATTAATGAAATGCAATGTTCCATTGTGACATTCATAAATGATTTTGTTACACTGTGATACTCATCAAGGGTTATGTTTGATTGTGAAAATCCTTAATGGAATTTTTGGATCGCGACATTACTAAATGAATTATTTGGATTGTGACATTCATATTTCTGTGATAACGATCATTTCACATTAGCGAACGAATATTTCACAATTAAAAGACGCAGACACCATTACACTCTTTCCTCAATTCTATAGCCACTATAGCCCCACATTTTGGCTACTGATCTATCTTTGTACCCCATTCTTGTAACTGAAAATAGTGAAATTTGTATTTATATAATTTTTAAGTGGACATTGTTTACGACGATGATGTAATTTATCGTGGTTGTACATTTTTCATGGGTCTCCTTAAATCTAGTTAAGAAGACTCTTCATGCTCCACCCCATATTATAATAGGTTATTTATCTGACATTCATAAATAAAATTTTCTAATTGTGGCATTCAATGAGGGTTATGTTGGATTGTGAAATTCCATTATGGTTATTTCAAAATGCAATGTTCATTTTGTCATGTTAATAGCTATGTCACATTGTGGAGTTCATAATATGTCATGGCACATTCTGACGTCCATTAAGTGTTTTACAACATTGTGAGATTAATGAAATGTGGTGTTCCATTGTGACATTCATAAATGATTTTGTCACACTGTGACATTCATCGAGGGTTATGTTTGATTGGGACAATCCTTAATGGGTTTTTTGGATCACAACATTCATTAATGGTATTTTTAGATTTTGAAATTCATCATTCTGCGATAACGACTATTTTGCATTATGTAATTCATCAAATGTGATGTCACATTGTGACATTCATAAAGGATGTTTTGACATTGTGACATTCATCAATATTTGTGTTGGACTATGACAATCCTTTATGGTAATTTGAGATTGCAACAATCATCTTGTTGCATTAAAGGCTTTGTCACATTGTGATGTTCATGAAATTTCATGTCGCATTGTAATGTTCATTAAGGGTTTTATCACATCACGACATTAATGTAATGTGATGTAACATTGTGACATTCATGAAGGATTGATTACAAAACCATTTAATTATATAAAAATAATTATAAACAAAGCATATATCCCATTAAAATTGAACATAAATATATAAGAATTAAACTAATCATAAATTATACATTAATTAAAATTAAAATTCAACATAAACTAATTAATTAAAGAAAAATAAACATTATCTATATATAGGGTGAGTGGGCATAATGGTTAAGAACATGTGTTTCCTCCTAATACATCACAAGTTCAAATCCAGAGGGGGTAGGGTATGTATACCTCATCATTGGGTGAATTCTACCCTTTTCCAATAAATATAGGTCATGGTAATACCAACTAGAAACAATATAATAAACATAGAAATAAAAAAGATCAGAATCTATTCTTTCTAATAAGTGTTATTTTTATGTACAGAAAGAAACATGATATCAACGCCATTCTCTATTTTATGGAATCCATTAGTTTAGCGTGTCAATGATTTCCATATTATAGTATATGTATTTACATCATCATAGAAAGGTTATATGGTTTTCACAAGCCATCAAAATCATAGTAGCATAATTCACCCAAATTGGGGTTTCCTATATGAAAATTTCAAATATGTATGAAATTCGTCGAACATTCTCAATCTATAATGTTTGAAAATTCTAGGCTTTGAGGACCACCAACCACATGTAATGTTTGGAAATTCATTATAATGGAGTTATGAACTGTTATAAATATAATCCCCCACCTTGATACTTTGAATCATCATTCATGGACTCCTCAATCCAGAGATCGAGAATCGAAATCACCCTAAGAGTAGAATAATCAATAATATATGATATGTTTTGTTTTAAATTTTAAATATGTTTCAATTTTATTTTAACGAATAATCAATATTACATTAACATATTCAATAATTGATGTCTATTTTTAAATTATTTATAAATTTGAAAAAATACATGTTTTAAAACTTATAAATAACCTACTTCCATATTTTATCCGTACTAGATTTTTTTCATTACATATTTTTCCTTATCAAATCAAATTCGTATCCGTACTCTAATTATTGTACTATGATCAAAACTATCGATGAAACCGAAAATAATTAAACCCAATCATAAAAAAAAAAGATCTTCCTTAAAACTACCAAGGAAGATTATGTGATTTTCACAAATCATGGTAGCTATCCAGGAAGCCTAAAATAATTAAACCCAATCATAAAATAAAACAAAAAAAATTGAACTTCCTTGAAACTACCAAAAAGGGTTATGTGGTTTTCACAAATCATCGTAGCTATCCATGAAAATGAAAACACTTAAACTCAATTACAATTTTACATTATAAAAAAATTGTTTAAATTTATTTTTCTTTTTAAAATATTATTTTAATCATTTTTTTAAAATGTTTTTAATTAAAAAATATTTTTTCTATTATTTATTGAATTAAGAGAACATTAAACAATCAACCACACTTAAAACAATTTTCATATCATCTTAATTATAAATTTAAAATAAAAATGATTTATGTGATCTCTATTTTAAACTAAAATAAAGGAGATAATTTAATAAACATAATAACTTAGTTATCTTGCAACAATTAAACCACCTTTGTTGTTTTGTTCACTTTACGAAAGATTTTGACACTTATTATTCCCTATGGGCTAAGAGAAGTTGTGTTAAGGTTCTATGAGAACAAGATTATATTTACATATACATTGACAAGTTGGAAACTATTCTAGAAGTTGGATGTTGTGTTGGACCAACTCTTGCTAGTATAATCATCATCATCCTTCTCTATGGCAATGATATTGTTCTTATGGAAAGGAATACCTATGACCTTAGTAAACAACTTAGCATCCTCAAAGACTTCTTCTCTAGTACAAGAATGACTGTGAACACTAAGAAAACAAATTTTAAGATAATTAAGTCCAATAAGATCACCTTTAATACTTTCATATATGAAAACAATACCTTGGAGGAATTTCCTTCATACAAGTATCTTGGAATTTATGTTCATCAAAAGCTCAATTGGAACTATACCATTGATAAAAGGATAAATGGAGGGTATCTTATTATGGGATTGAAAATAAATGTAAATTAGCATACCTTTGGCTATGGAATAAGAAAAAGATCCTCTTTGAGAATTTTTTCACTCCTACTATCTTTTATGAATGTGAAGTTCAAGAACTCTAGAGAAATATAGAAAAAATTGATCCAAGTGGATATCGTTGGCCACCCACCTATTCCAACTCACTCATATTGGCATCTTTTTCTAGTTTTTGGGTCTTGAACTTCCAAGACCGTTTTGAGACCCTAAACAACGTTCTTAGGGCTCGTCACTGTCAGAAAGTAATGAAATTGAAAGTCTGACAGAAAAATGTGTAGTCATCGGATATAACTTTCCAATGGGATAGCCTAAAACAAAGTTCGTATGAAAAAGTTATGACCCTAGGAAGTTGATGTACTAACTTACCCCAACGGGGCCACATGAATTTTGGCACTTCATATTCTATGGTTAGTTTTTTGGATGTCTAGGGTTTTTGAATTCATGTTTATTGTAAAAAGGATTTGAGAGACTCATTTTAATCATCTTCTTGTGAATGAGTGCAGTCCTCACATCTCTTCTCATAGATAAGCCGACACCATTCTAGCAATCTTTTTTCAGTTTGCATTTTATAGTTTCAACATATTTCTTTATTGAATAGAAGTTAGTTTTACTGTATATTTGTTATTATTCCTTGTGTCTTCGTGTTAGTAATGTACCCAGCCACCCATAGGCTGGGCTATGCCACTTAATCCGACTGCAACACACCCATCCACTCACAGGAAAGACACACTGCAGTCTAGGGGCTCACTTCACATTGACTTATCCCAATTCAAATCACTTTTAAGTTAATTAAGAGGAATGGAAATCACATGCATAAGACAAGATCCCTGCTACAACATAAATAAGTAAATACTAAACAATGTGCCATGTACAACAAATAACCAACAGAAAAGGCACATTAAAAAAATACATATCTCAGAGATAATTAAATACACAGCGGAATTAAACATTATACAAAAAAAATAAAGAACACTTATATTTGCAAGTAAATGTCCACCAACTGCCTGTTGGCCAAGGACATTCCTCCCAACCTTAGACAATTTTGTTCTTTTACTCTCAACAACAGGTCACCCCTGATCCATATCCAAGTCCAAGTCCCTTTCTTCCTACAATTTGAATATTCCTCAGCCAAACAAATTGTCAGTATCCCATGTACAAGATATATATATTTTCATGGTAACGATTCAAAACAAAATCACAAAGTGATCTCAAAATTGTTTACAACTACAATTCAATCACTTCTGTTAATCCAACTATCAATTGGAATGAACTCATCATTACATACACATGTATTATCAACCAATATTTTCTTTCTTTCATCCATAAATACTTTTATCACTTTGTCCCCTCAACAAAGCTTTTCTATAATTTACCATTATGTAGCTTCTTTAACCTTCAACTTTCTTGTTGTAATATCTAACAATTCTTGAAGGGTTTTAACCTTCATGAGTTAGCAATACTCACATCATTTCAGTTGTTAGCATAATCATTTATATGTTTTATAATATATACATTCATTCACCTAATGAATTCAATGATTCATGTATTATCACTTGTAATATTTTTAATAGCTCCAAAACAGATCTTGGAATTGCAAGAACAACAATACCATCACCTTCAACTAGTATTTATATTAAATATAATGCATCTATCCATCATTATGTATTCTTATCACCACAATATTTTCATAATGCAACAATTAATTATTAAATAAAATAACAATCGATGTACCAATAACGATGACCACATTTACACAATGCATCCATGTGTTGACTACATAATACCACATAACTATGTCATGCATTCACTAAGGTGAGTTGGAAGGTCTGGCCAACACCTCAACACATCATCCATGAACTTCCTACTACTTTCCTGACTATTTGGATACCTTCCTTTTCAACCCAAACACAATGCTAAGAATATAATTATTAAATGATCTTCAGTGTCGGCACATAGGTTGCAGTCCAAACATCAACTATACAGTAGATATGATTAATCACTCACATAACGTTGTATCCCTTCCATATCCAACAATATTATGGTCTCACGCATGAATATCTCTATGGATATTCATTTTTATAAAAGGAGTGTGTCTCCTGAATTAACCCGATTATGATCCCATAACCAATCATAACATAATATGCAACCAACATTTTAACTAAATGCATTCTAGAATCAACAACATTTACATACTCTAGGACTTTGGCCATTACATATCAATTTAAATATTGAAAATTAAATGAGAGAATTATTACCTCAATCCCCTTCAACATGTATGCATCAATAGAAACTAAATGCATACCTTCTTGGTTCTTATCAACTTACTTGTTGCTATATGACCAACTGATATTTGTAGAAGCTCACATACTTCCTCCTTCATCATTCTGATCACCATTCTTTCCACCCTCGTGGGTATTCACTTAGATGGAAATCATAAGCAACAACAACATCCACATATTTAGCATTGTTATATCATTTTTCATGAATACATAATCCATCATTAGTCATACTCAAACATTATTTCATAATAATAGACTATTCTAAGTTCACAAGCATGCTATATGCATATCCGAGCATGTGCAATTACACATCCATATGAACCAAGAATTTAATGTCAACATGCCTACTAATGCATATGCATTTTAACTTAATTGTATGCCTCATGCACTCTAGTGCATTTCATTTTTAATTCACTTATTTATTTATCTATTTATGTTGTATAAAGTTGTCATTGAACTCCTTCAGATCCTTCTTTCCTTGTGTGCTTCCATTCTTCTCATTTGCACTATGGTTACCTAGTCTAACACTTTTCATCCAAGTTCCACTTGGTCATTCTGCAATCCAACCAATGTGTTCTATTTTCACTAGCCTCTCCGAGGCATTCATATCCAAATTTACCTTTATTAAACATTTCAACACCCTGGAATTAAGTATCTCAAACATTCCATCACTCTACTACAACATTATTGAATCAAATACTATTACTACTAGTTGTCCATTAAGTTACTTCATTAACCTTTCCCTGTGAAACCATACCTTTCACACTTAATATCATTCTCAATGGAATTCCATTTTCACTCAATGAAACTTTTGAAGTGAGAGGGAATTCCCAATTCTCTGCATTGGCATCCTATGTTTCGTTGTGAAATATGATATCAGGAGTAGATCTTTGTCACACTTAAGCTTTGAAACTATCTACACCTCTCCTCCTTCAAGGATAGGAAGTCATACTTTTCCTTTTCTACCCATCCATGAAATATTTAACTTGCTAGCTTCATATCCTATCTGAGGGTTCTTGATTTTGTACTACCTACAATTTATTCACATCTTCTAGTTGTTGATTAATACTTTTGTTCCAATATTCTTGAGTTCTTTTTCCACCTTCATTTATTTTTCTGTAGCTCTTGATTGCCTCATCCAACTCTTGTTATTTTTTTCATGCTTCCATGACCCTAACATCTGATCCTAGAATTGAATTGATCTAATTATACCTTTGATCATGACAAATTCTTCAAGTAATCATCTGGTTAGAATTTTACATATCATACAAAATTGTCAATTAAATTTACATGTACCTTTTTTGTTTAATTCATGAATAAAATTATATCAATATTCATATTATAATAGTCCCTTATTATTTTCTTCTAAATCATCAAAGTCAACTTTGCAATGACTGTACTCTTTCCCCAATCGGATATCGAAGCTGAAATTTAGGGTTCCCTGAAAAACCAATTTCAACCTCCTTAGCTGATTAAAAAAATTGAAAACTACAAAGGTGCTTCCTTCAAACCAAGTTCCACTTGACCACAGCTCGAAATTGTCGGCTTAATCACCCTTTAGTGCCTCGCTTTGTATTTTTCTACACAGGAACTTGCATGAACACCAAGTTTGAGGTTGTTTTACTTCCAAGCCCTTTTCACCTTAGCATGGGACCGACGTTGGGACCAAGTCCTCCGGTCTTCGGCCTTCGGCTATTTTCCCCTGTCAACTTTTTTTTTCCTCTGAAGTTACACTTCATCGAAGCCTTTAATAACTCCACTAAAAAAAATGCATGGTCTATATTTAATCTCCCAACGAATGGACGGTCCTTCCCCCATATGGAGGCTTCAACGAGATCGACAGTTGCAACTTAATCATGCATTGAGATGGACATATCTCAACCAATTCAAAAATTTGGTGCTCTAGGGCTCCACGATATTTCCATTCCAGAGTATTCCACTTCCTCGTAGTGAAAATCCTTTGAAGTACTTACCTCTTCTCCCTCTACTTGATCCAATGGTTAAGAGAGGTACCAAAGGGATCTTAGATCGATGGTATGTGTGCCTTTGTGACTTTGGGCTTCCACACATTTCACTGATAGAAAATTGGACACCCCTGGATTCACATACTCCCAAAGAGGACACAACATGTTGATGTCACCTAGGGTGACGTGGAACCGTGTCACTTGTTCCACGTTTCACTCAAAAGTGAACATATCATGGTCCAAAAGTGTAACGCTCCCCCGATCGTCATCCAACCCACTAGTCAGGCATACGCTACTTTGCGAAACAACATCATTTTATGCTTAATTAATAACATGCATTTAAAACAGGTTAAACACATTTAAACTCAGAGTCAAGACAAATTTATTGCTGACATAAATAATCCATGGAAGTAACATTAATTCATATGCACAACAGAATACATGATAAATATAAATACATAGACATGCAAAACATAATTAAAACATCGTCTAGTACTTATCTTTGAAACGATGGTAATTCCACCAACCACATGCAGGCCTTCCATGAACCTCCCATCCTTAGACCACGGTGCTCATCAAGCTCAGTAGTGGATCACCTCCCAGCTGGGACTAAGCTCCACCCCAAGGTAAGGAATCCTAGGCTAGGCTGAGGTTACAGGGAAAACAACACAAAATGACTGGAAGGATTCTTCCCAGGATGCCATCTTACACCCACTACTCCTGGACTCTCATTCCCTACATGCCTATTCTTCTCGGGAGTATACACCTTCACAAGCACAGTCCATCGGTGCTACACCTCCCTCTCTAGGTCTCAGCAATAGGCTAGATCAGGAAGTCTTAGAGCCCGAAGTTGGTGTCAGACACTCTCTAGAAGAAACCACTTCCCAACAAACTCTCTCACCTGCAGAGAGTTGTTCACAGGCCTGACAACCTGCCTCTTCCAACAACAATCATGTCCCTCACCTGGAGAGAGGTTACACACAGGCTAATCATGAAATCACATTGGCCAGAAAGCCACACGCAATCCAACACTGCATGGCCACAATAGCCAACTGGGAAAACAGACACGGGCTTCCAAAACAGGCTCAACAATCATGAAATAGACTCACGATTTTGGTTTCAGGATTGCACAAGGTGTACAGAGATCCCACACACAGGCTCAAACTGTTCAGGAAAGGAATGTACCATCTTCCTTAGGAATCAACACAGACCTTTTTCCTGGTTTCAGAATTGCACGAGGGTATCTTGCAGAGGTCAAATGGGACTCACGTTCACACGGTCGATGGTGGAATGGAGGAGGAACCCCCATCACGACTCAATTCAACAGTTTTTAACTGCATGCACTTGAGTCGACACTTGTCACCCATGAAACTACATGTGTTCCATCAGCATGCGTTCCTCCCCATTTGGAAGTCACTTGTCATTCCAAAAGAACTTAGGATAAAACATATATTTCACATGGTCTTTTTGGAATAATATTAAAATATTATTCCCAAGGACTTAAGCCCCTAGGCTCAACACTTAGCCCATCTTCCCACCTTCTAGTCGCTAATCCCTTTCCCACTCTGTGGAATCTTAGTCCCCCATCACTCATTCATCGTGGTTGGTCTGCATGCAGCGTTGTTTATATTTTTATTAATGTTCTACATGATTACATATACAAAAGTAGGCTCTTGGCCTTCAACACTTAGGCTCTCTGGCCTAACAATCACATAAGCCCACCATATTATATAAACTTGGCCCACTAGCCTATAAAACATAATTACAATTCATTTCAGAAACATGATTTACAATAGGGCTCGGCCTTGGGGACATTACAATCCCCCTCCCTTTATTTTTGCACTGTCCTCAGTGCAACTTTACATTGCATCTGCAAGATTTTCAAAATTTTCAAAAAGATGTGGGTACTCTACCCGCATAACATATTCATGCTCTCATGTCATGTCCTCAGAACCATGCCAAGTCCACTGGACCTTTACAAGACCTATAGCTCAATTTCGGAGTTGTTTGTTTTTCCTATCCAATATGCGCACATGATGCACTTGCAGGACACCTTCTGGTTCCACCTGAATCACATTCCAATCGATAACATGATTAGCATCAGGTATATATTTCCTAAGAAATGAAACATGAAACACATTATGTACAGTCATAGTTGCAGGTAATGTAGGCTTATATGCAACTAGCCCAATCCTTTCCAGGATTTCAAATGGCCCACAAAATCTCATTGCCAACTTGGCGCAACTTCCGAGCTTCAAAGAACTCCTTTTAGTTTTCACTTTTAGGAAAACATGATCACCCACTTTGAATTCTTTGTGGGTTCTATTCTTATCAGCGTAATTTTTCTGCCTATCCTGGGCAGCTTTCAAATTCTGTTTAATTTTTATCATTTGGTCCTCCATCTCCTTGAGCAACTCTAGCCCAACTACTTCTCTATCAACTAGATTATCCCAGCTCACTGGAGTGTTGCACTTTCTTCCATAAAGTGCTTCAAATGGGCTCATCTTCAACAATGCATGATACCCATTATTGTAAGAGAATTCTACCAAATGCAGGTAGCCTTCCCATCTTGATGGTTTCTCCATCACGTACATTCTTAGCATGTCCTATATTACTGTGTTCACCCTCTCTATCTATCCATCAGACTTGTGATGATACACTGTACTAAAATTCAGATTCATTCTGAATCCTTTGAACAGTCCTTTCCAAAAATTCGAGGTGAATTTCGAGTCCCTATCAGACACAATCGTTTTAGGAATTCCATGCAAGCGTGCCACTTCTTTTAAGGAGATATCAACAACATCTGATGTCTTGTGAGTG